>SNQJ01S0015608.1:107234-130704 GCA_010110895.2 Picea sitchensis | reverse complement strand
TAATGTTTTAATTTTATTTAACATGAAAATGTTATATTTTATTTTTACAGTATTTTGCTGAACAACTTTCACATATGTTAGTGGGGATTTACTCTACAAAGAATAATATCTTGGATGCCATCAATGCTTTTCATATTGAAAAGACACAAGAAGGAAGAAAAAAAAAAAGTAATGGAGGTTGAACCCGAAAGAGTAGACAGAGAAGAACATGAAATAAGAAAGAAAAATTCTCATTATAGAAATCCTAAAAAGGTTACATTTGAAAATGAGGAAACTCCAATTGAAGATTTTGTTGAAATTGGTCCCAATGAGGTTATCACTCCTTCTCGCAAAAAGAATAAAAAAGATAAATGCAAAAGAGAGATGGATGATGATGACTCTATTCCTATTGATTATGAAGAAATCATTGATTGAGATGAAACACATTTAAATCATAAGAGGAAGAAAACAAATGTTGATAATGTTCAAGAAGCCATCATTAGCTCAGAGTATTATAGTGAAAGTCCTAAAGGTAGAAGAGAAATAATAACACCAGGTGTTGATCTAGAGGATGGTATTATGAAAACAACACAAAATGCCATTCAAAATAGAATGAGGATGATGAACTTAGTTGATGATGGCCACACATTTTAGTTGAATGTGAAACAACTTTATAAACCCACAGAAGGACAAGAAAAATATCAAATTAGAAAACATCATCACTTTCATATTCACAATTTGAAAGCATGATTAGGTGAAATCCATATGCACATGTGGTTGACTACCTAGTTCTTGTTGACCCAATGGAAGTTCCTACGAGGTAAGAATTTGATAGATCAAAATGTTTTGAGTGCAAATATTATGTGATTGGAGGAAATCATTCTGCAGAGGCTAGAAGAGAATTGATGCAACAATATCCCAATAATCGTCTTTTTGAGATAGCCAAATGCATAATTTATGCTGGTTTAACAGATTTAGAAGTAAAGTTACTGGCATGGGATCATAACAGATACAATGAGTACATAATGTTTATGAATTTCATTCAAAGGATGAGATTTATCCATAATGAATTTTATGAAATATGTCATGGGGAGAGATCAAATGTTGATGTCAAGTTTCAGAAGCAATGTTGTATGGAAATAAGATTCCACTTGATGATGAAAACACAAAAGAAAAAAATCGCAAAGGAAGTGATATATTTAGAGCCGTGGATAGCTATTTTCAATTGAGATTTATAATTGGACATGTATGGGATTTGATAGATGAGATATTCACTCGATGGAAAAATATTAGTATAAAAAATCAAAGAGATAAGAAGGCTAAATCATTGATACGTGGAACAAGTAAGACAGGTCCCGACATAAAAAATATTCTAGATGATATGACTGTAAAACCTTGGAGATCAATACAAGTAGTGAAGGGTGATAAACTTATCATAACTATATTATCATGCATTAGGTCGAGAGAATTGTCAATGGAAGAAATGTGTGATGAATTTAAAAAGTAAGTTTGTTGAGTTATTTTAATTTATGTTAGGACAATAAAATTAATTTTTTTAGTTTAACATACCAGTTTAACATTATTTTTGTGTTATTTAGTCACAAGATGTATATGAGAATACAAGAGGAAATGGTCAAGATGTTGAATTAAGAAAGTTTGGATGATGTTAAACTCAACTATCCAGATTCAATCTCTTCAACAGTATTGAAACAATTTTTTGTTGCATTCAAAAATGTATGTTGATTTATTATCTTCCTATTATTCGTTTGTAACTTAATTTATTTCTACTTTAATAGTTATAGATATATAACTATATGTTTGTTTGCTTTATTGAAGATTCAAAAGAAGAATGCAGATGGAGTACCTGAAACTTTCAAAAGTTTTATTCAAAAAGCCAAGTTTGAAAGAGAAAGAAGGAGATGTGTTCAAAATGTTCAACTTGATGACACCCTTGATCACTACATTTGGAATGGGCTCGACATTGTTCAATATAAAGTGATATTAGGTGATTTTGAACAACTTGCAAATATTGTTCCTAAAAAAGAATACTCCCTAGTTATTGTGGATATCCCTCATGGTTAAAATATCCAAAACATTGGATATGATACCGAGCCTTATAATTACCAAGCTTTCAATAAAGAAGTTATGGGATTTACCGAAGTTACAACATCACCATTTTGGAGATTTATAGTATTTCATTCAGACACATAACGATGATTAGTACAATCGAGCTTCAAGGGGAAAGAAAAATACAAGGATGCAGTTTATTTTTGGTAAGATATTGAAAGTGTATGTTTAGCAATTAAGATTAGAAAACACTTTTATTTATTTACAAGTTAATTGAATTTGCACTTATTTATGTTACATGCACAAACCTAATATTCAGAGATTCAATAGAGAATCATTTAAACATGATTTTGAGAGTATACGTCTTTCAACCTGGACAAAAGATGATTCTTATAATTCTGTTATTGTCAATGCAAAGGATGGATAGACTCCTAGTAGTATATTGGTATACAATGCTTGTTAGAAAGATAACATATGAGGAAAAATATTTGAAATGAGAGATGGTTAACATTTATCAAAAACCACAAGTATTAATTAATTATCTTATAGATACATTTTCAAATGAAGAAGATTGACTTTTGGATTTGTTTTCGGGTTTAGGTAAGAATTATGATCCAATATTTATGAAATCATACTTCAATCTTATATTATTTTTAATTTATGTCTTTTTACAGTATCTAACTTCATTATTTATTTTGTATTTGGTGATTAGGTACAACATTAGCGCGTTGCCTATAGAAAGGAAGGAATTGCATAGCCACTGAAAGTGACCCAATGCAATGCAGTTTTATTCAACAAAGAATTAATGCTATTCCAACTCTTCCTGATGAAATGCAAGAAGTTGGCTTGAGGAAATGATATTTTGGTGAATCAAATGTGGTAAAATTGTCAAAGGAACCTCAAGTACCATTAGGAGGAATGATTGGAATGGATCACTTTGTAGAACTTGCAGATATCAAAGAACTAATGGGAGAAAAAAATGGCACAATGGAAGCACAAAATGACGTTGAAGAAGATGATAATATGTCTATTGAGAATGATGAATTTTGGATATATGATATTGTTGATTAGTTTTAAGATTCTTTTGAAGATGATGCTCAATTTTGAAATTTTTTGATGAGCTATAACTGTAATGTTTTGACTTTTAGATTTGAAAATAAGAATAAAGATGTATCTATTGTTGTTTTGTGATGATTTTTTTTTTTTTTTAATCGTTTTATTTGTATATGAATCATTATACATTGACAAATTTTATTAAATTTTATCATTTTTTACTTCAAATGTATAAAAATATGAAAGAAAATGATATATATATATATTTTTTATTTTATAAAATATTGACTTTTTTTTATTCATTTATGTCCATAAAAATGCTTTATTTGACATGCTATTTAAGGAATATGTATCAAAATGTATATTTTTTTTTTGTATTATATATGACTATAAAATGTGTATTTTTTGGTCAAATATTAAAAAATAGTGTTATTTAACTACACTTTTTTTCAATGCATTGAAGTAAAGGTAAACAATGTGTTAAAAATGATGTTTTTCACTATATTTAAAAAGTATGGAACAATAAATTAATTAAGGAGACAAAATTATATGAAAAATCGTAACTTCAAAAAAGTAAATGGTAAATTTGTTTTTTAAGATTGAAAGAAGCATGAAAAAATGACTAAAAGACCTGTTGAATAATTTTTTTTTTTAATGAAAAAAATTGAAAATAGATGAAAAATAAGCATTTAAAAAAATAATGTGGAAACATTGTGGATCGAAAAATTTAAAATATTGAAAAACCACCTAAAAATGGAGGGGGGGGAGGGGTAGGGGATGCTACTGATAGCACCATTTTTAAAAACGGGGTAAAAAATTGGACCCCCCCCCGCAAAACGAGAACTCCGTAGAGTTCTCGTTAAGTTGGTAAGTATGTTTTGGGTGCAAGTGGGTCTTCAAGAACAAATGAAAACTAGACGACTCACTTGACAAGAACAAAGTGACACTCATGGAAAAATAATTTGCACAAAAAGAAGGTATTGATTATGAGAAGACTTTTTCCCCCACAACAAAATGCACTACTAATAGTCAATTTATATACCACCTTTTGCAGGCCTAAATCATGTTTCATTTAATCATCAATCTGGAGTTTGTAAACTTGTGAGATGTCGTGCACTGTATGTAAAGTCTACAAATGATTAACTTGCATTAGTTTATCTAATATGATTCTAAGAAAAATAAATTACATCATTAATATACAAATTGAAATGACATTGCAGAAATGAAACACACTTGCATAAAGCATAAATTAATTAAAAAACAATAATTGTAAATGAAATCAAGATGCATAAATAAATGAACACACTTATAAATTGAAATATTACCGAAACGTACAATGCTCTACTCTAATTGAGTGAACTCTACTTCCCAGAACATGGCATCGATATGAAACTACAACAACATAATTCAAACCAAATTGCACACCAACAAGAAACTATGAAAACTAGTATTAGAGCAAGATCTCAAGAAATTTTATTCTATGCCATCATAATTTGGACTTGTGCTCTAAAATTCATCCCCTTTGGAATGGATATGACACTCTCTTTTATACATAAGCTTGATTGAAACAAATATCTAAATATAGATCCACTTGAGGATAAGATATTCTCAATTGGTTACAACACATATCTAAATATAGATCCACTTGAGGATAAGATATTCTCAATTGGTTACAACACATATCTAAATATAGATCCACTTGAGAATATCATCAAGTGGTTAAAAAACAAATATCTAAATATATATCCACTTGAGGATAAGATATTCTCAAATGGTTACGACAAATATCTAAATATAGCTCCACTTGAGAATACACTCAAGTGGTTAAAAAAAAAATTCTAAATATATATCCATTTGAAGATATAATATCCTCAAGTGATTACAACAATTCATAATTAGTTCCAAGATTCATGCTAACTCCACATATTTTGGAATGCCACTAATTATCAAATTCAAAATAAATCATGCGGGTTACAATAACTTGTTCAAAATATGTTTAAAATAGTTAATAATGTTGTCAGGCTCCTTAGATCCATGATATAAACATGGGATATCTTTAAATTTATAACAAAAATGGATATGCACACATGGCCACATAGAAATCTGTCTTCCAATAATTAAAACCATGAAATATATGTTTTGTTGTCTTCCCCAAGTGGCTACATGATTGGTGGTGGCCGATTCCCTCCTCCATGGAATATTAAATATTGCACCATTAATTCAAATTGTCTTCAACCTTGTAGCTTGTGGACCCATTCCTATAACAACTTGTTCGCACATGAGCCAATATTTCAAAAGTAAATGCATAATACACTAATTCTCTCTAATGCTAATCATAATTCAATGAAAACACTAAGAAATGCAATGACAAATACTTTGAGCCTAGATTCCACATATGGGCATAAAAATGAGCTAATATAAGGTTATAGGTAAACATAAAGGGATTGAAAATAAATAAAAGAAGATGTCAAAAGATGGTAATTTTACGACTCATTATCTCCCCTAAATTGAATATGTTGCATGTCCTCATGCAACCATGTACCTCTGTATCAACCAAGCTGTAAGGACACATATTGAATGATGCCTTCTCTTTTTCCATTGCATATCAACCAATAATGTTGTCAATACCCTTCCAATTTCTTTTACTGTTCAATGGAAAATTAGCTTGATAAAATGCATCAATTTCTTGCCTAATAACATTTTTAAATCACTTCAAATGATAATAGACCCATTCCTCGAATTCTTAAACAAAAATATCTTTAAGTGGTTTTGCAACAATAAAATTTTTGCAACAATCTACTATAGGGATTATGTAGCAATCTGAATTCTACAACGATCTGTTACAAAGATTCTATAACAACTGGAATTCTGCATCAATCTGCTACCAAAATTCTGCAGAAAATTGTTACAAGTCCAATTCCCTAGGAAGTTGCTACACAATTGAGTATAAGGTTGCTATTGTTGGAGAAATTTCTATTTTCGACACACTAGTTCAGTGGGAGTTAAATGGCTAGTTCTATTTTAGACTTTCTAATTCTATACCATCACTATTATGCATGCATTCCTAATTATAGGATGTCATTGCCTATATGAGTGAAGATCACTCATTCATTGAATAGATCATAATATACATTGATTCTCATTCTTCATATTGTATCTCTCTTCCTTTTCTTGATAATATTTGTTTGTGTATGCTTTAGCTAGGTCTCCTATGCAGGTTTCCATGAACAATGACATGGTATCAGAGATGAGCTGGTTGGAGAAACCCAGACAAGCCATAGAAGAGAGAAAGAGGATTTGAGTAAACCTAGTTTTCACAATCGTCGCGACCTATCCCTATCAAAAGGTGCGATGATTGGAATCGTTTCAGCCTATCCCTATCGAAGGTTGTGATGGTCACACTCAGACTTAAGAAAGTTTCTTTTTTCCATGCATCGTCGCAACCTATACAAAGCCAAGGTGCGGTGTCATCGCACTGTGTTCTTCATTCAGGGTGCGTCGATTCAGTTTTTCACAATCATTGCAATGTTTCCTTCATTAGGGTGCAATGATTCAACATCGTCCCATTTTATCCTTCTCTAGGGTGCAACGATTCAACATCCCTCCATAAAATTGGGTTTTTTTTCAGTAAAATAGCCATATCTAGAAATCCGTGATCTAGGTTGGGATGAAATTTTTACCAGAGATGTATAAGATAGGGATTCCTATGATCACCAAAAATATCCAAAACACACATCATATTTTAGGAGATATATCTATTTTAGCATATCTATAGTTGCCATAGCACTGTCTATCATATCTCAGAATCCATGATCTGGGTTTTCAGGATCTTTTCAAAATAAATAGCAGGGATGGAGACGATGAAAATTATTCAATAAAGTCTGGTGATAATACTCACACCATACAAATATTTTGAATGGAAGCCTAAGGCCGCATTCCAAATCAAAAGAAAAGGACTGTATAATTTGACAATGGCGATAGAAACAAAACCTACATCAACGCTTGAGAAGACCAGATGGGTGAATCGTAAGGATGAGGCCACATGAATACTTCTTGAGTTAATATCCACTGATTTATGGTTTCATGTTGCCACATGAAAGACTCTAAATGAGATCTGTACCACCTTGGAAGGACTCTTTGGAAAGTAGGATGAGATGTGAGGTCATATGCTTGAGGTAGAGTTGAATACCTTAGACCCTAATTTTTTTGATAATATACAAGATTTCTTTACTAAATTTAAATCTTTGATTTTGATATTGGATGAATGTGTTATTGACAAGTCTACACAAGAGAAACAACTTATTCTAACAATCTTGGCCAAGATAGGACCAGAGTACACTGTATATGTCTCCAATTTCCATTATGGCAAATGTCTTTTTGGAACAAATTGGAAAATGCCTACGATGGCTCAGTTCATTGAGTCTCTCACACAAGAGCAGATGAAACTCACACATATGGGCCTCATCAAGGATCCCAAATCACATTCACTCACCATGCATGATGGAAAATGATCATCCAAACAAAATGGGAAGGAGAAACAAAATGAGAAGGAGGGATATTCCAAACCCTTTAACGATTCTTCAAGTTCCAAAGACTCTTTAGATTCCAAGAAGAATAAGAAGGGAAAGAAGTGCACTTAATGCAATAAACTGAATCATGAAGAATCCACATGCATGAAGAAACAGATCGATCTTATGGCACATTTACTTCAACAAAACAACCTTGGAAACTTCATTCCAGAGGGAATCAAGAAGTAGAAGGAAGGAGATCATGCTCCTAAGAAAGGTAATCATCATGCCCTGGTTGCAATTAATTCCTCATCTTATTCATGGATTATAGATTCTGGTGCATCCCATCATATGGCAGCGAAAGAGGAATTTTTATCTTCTTTGATTCCATGGTCAAGATCCCATATTCTCATGGGGCATGATACTCTAGTAGCAGTAGCAGGAGAAGTGAGAGTGGAACTCCACAATGGCAGTTTTGAGAATGTTTTACATGTTCCAAATCTTTCTATGAAAATGCTCTTAGTTGATCAGATCACTCAGAAAGGTAAAAAGGTTGAATTTACATCCGATTCAGTTTCAGTAATTGACATGCATGACACTTTCATCATTGCAATTGGTGAGGTGGATCACAAGTCAAGGTTGTATAAATTCACCAAGTTTTATGATGATGACTCCTATTTTCTACTTACACATAAGGATATTACTTTGCATGCACCTCCAGTGCAACATGCATATACTCTTGTGCTTCCATTAGTTTCAGACATTAGAGACGATTCCATACACTCAGATTATGTACATGGAAATAAGTAGGTAGTACAGTCAGATAAGAAGCCAACGCTGAAGCTTCAACAAATTCCCAAGAAGGAATAGTTCACACTTCAAGCAACGTGTATCCTTGTAGGGAACACATTGGATTCAAGGAGGACTCGATCTCAACACGAGGATCCTTCTCATGTACTTTCATCTTCAAAACCTATGATTCCCATGCATTGCTATATTGTTCAATATTTTAATCCACAGATCTACAGTGAGGATATGGGAAATCCATTATGGCAAGAAACCATGCAAAAGGAGTATGACTCACTCCTAGAGAATCAAAATTAGCATCTGGTTCCACTTCCACTAGAAAGGAATATTTTCAGGTGCAGATGGGTCCACAGGATCAAGAGGTACAAGGGTAGATGGGTTGCCAAAGGAATTCATCAGATACATAAATATTTCTACATCTTCACGAAGACTTTCAATGAGCAGAAGTTTCATACTTTGCGGGATCGTCTTGCAGTGAAGAACACAGTTTCCTAGCAACTGCAATTTTCTTCTTTTGATACATTATATTTTGAGGGGGGGGTTTTTTCCCACGTGGTTTTCCCTCTTTCCTCACTTTTATTTAGTGTTCATTAGTTGCATTGTATTTGAGTACCTAATATGGCCTGGTAGTCGGGACTCATTTTTTAGTCCATAGTGATGTTCAGGGGGGTGTTGGAGAAATTTCTATTTTTGGCACACTAGTTCAGTGGGAATTAACTGATTAGTTCTATTTTATACTTCTAATTTTATACCATCACTATTATGCATGCATTCCTAATTATAGAATTTCATTTCCTATATGAGTGAAGATCACTCACTCATTGAATAAATCATAATATACATTGATTCTCATTCTTCATATTGTATCTCTCTTCCTTTTCTTGATAAGATTTGTTTGTGCATGATTTAGCTAGGTCTCCTGTGCAGGTTTCCATGAAACAATGACAGCTATAAGGTTGTTGGTGAAAACGTTTTTTTTTTCAATTTTTATGAAGGATTCCATAACATATATGTTCAACTAAAAATATACCTTAAACCCTTCTGATTGCAGAGAGAGAGACCTCAAATCAATTGTTTGCTTCCAACCTTATGAATGTAAGGAATCAAGGTATTATATTCACTTGTAACTCACAATAGCTTTGAAAATGTGAACCGATATATGCATCAATGAATTATCGAAATGAATCAAAGAAATCATACCTCTAAATGATTTCTTCCCTTTTGTATGACAACACATTTGTCTTTTTCAGTAGTTTCTTTGGCTTATCCACGTCAACTGATTTTTCTGTTGTTGGTTTTTGTGGAGAAACAACAATGTCTTCTTCCACTCTTACTGTTGGTTCTTTTGTAGCAAAAACAAGGCATTCAATAATAGGGCTTACTAATGATGGTTCTTGTGCAACAATATCGATGATTATGTAGCAATACTAGTGTCCTTCTCATTTTTTGGATAGTTATTGAGGTGTTGGAATTAGAATAATTTGATGTCATGGTTTAGATGGAGTGGTGAAGGTTTTGAATTGAACAAGGGTAGGGATTCTATGGACATGAAAAGTTATGGTACAATCATGAAAGGTAAAGGTGATTCTATTATCCCTCCAAACTGAAGACTTTTCCCATCCTTGAAAAACTAGAAAATGATAAAGGAGCAGGACAAAAAAATAAATAAAAGAGGCTTAAGTGATTTCCTAGATACAAATCAATAGAATTCAATGAAACAGATAAATGAATAGTAAGAATAAGTGTACCTGCACCTACCTACACAGTCCATGAACTTTGCAGAAAGTATATGATTTTCTATAGAAATTTCTTCACAAGTTTCCACAACAAAATCAAACATCTATGAAAATTTGTGCCAAGGACTATCACCAAAATTTCCTCCTAGTTCCGAGAGATATTCATGAGGCTTTGAGGAAATACCACTTATGCAACAACTTATTATTCTATAGGTTCTTGTGGGGAAATAGTCTTTGTCTCCTAGGAAATTTCTTCAAATGATGTCTCAACTATTGGTTCTTGTGTGGCAACAATATGGCCTCCTGAGCCCAGGTTCTTGTGTGAAAACACCTATTTATTCTCCTGGATAAGATTCTCCTGATAGTTGGTTCTTATGTGACAACCATCAAGATTATTGGTACTATTTCTTGTGTAGAAACACCAATATCGTCCTTATAACTTTTCTATTCTGCTGCCTCTGTAGAAATGGTGGATTTGTGAAGTACTACTAAGATTAGAGACATACTGCAAGATTTGTAACACATTATTAATTATTGAACATGGAGGAAGTGTGTTAGATAGGATTAGTAGAAGGCATGTAGTGAGAAAAAAATTGATGGATTGGTAGCAACAAATTCTTGGAAACCTTTATTCAACATTGAAACTAGAAAGGTAGCTCAGCCTTGTAAGTGGGCCAAGTTTCTTTATTGGGTGGGTTAGGAGTGGGTGGAGCAGGAATTAATGTAGTGGGAATTTTTGTGGAGGAAAGAAGTAGGCTGAAGTTATGATTTTATAGCATTGGTTACATATTTCGAAGGCACACATGCTTTGTAAATAGGACAATAGCGTATACACACATGTTGCTTTAAGGATAGTAGCATATATATGCATGTTGTCAAATAAATAGTAGTTCATATAGGAGAATCTTAGTTTTCAACCCAATGATGGTAAATGAGTATGACAGATGGTGGCAAGGAATAAGGAAGATGAATCTTCTATGGCACGTGACCTTTGCAATATTGGTCTTCACATGATCTTCAAATTAAGTCCATCTGCAACTTTGTGAAAGGTTGTAGTCAATAGTTGGAACACTGTTGTAGTAAGCTCCTAGAAACTTGAACTTTGAACATGGCTTGTTCAACATCACATGATGTTACACTTTGAACTTTGAACTTTGAACATGTCTTATTCCCCACAGCGTGCCTTGCGATCATGCACCTCTTGAAGATGTGCGGCACCACAATGTTTCACACTTGGCTGCTTTGAAACACCAAGGTTACTTCATCTGAACTACACTTCTTCACCTAGAGCATACCCATACTCCGTTCTAGGATACCAACGAGTCACACTCCTACTCTAGTGAAACTCTTGTATACTTAGACATTCATTAACTACTTTAACACTTAGTCATTTTTAAGCATACATCCATGAACATGAGAAGCCAAGAGAACAACAATGGAACAAACAAAAGACAAACATCGATATAGTGCGAGTGACATAAACTATGCCTAGCACCCGTCTAAGTCTTTGTTATAGAATAACAATTACAACATGAGCATTATCGACTCGGTTTACAATTTCACCAAGACACTCATGAACAAATCCGTCAAAACAAGACTCTCTGTCGCAATTGTCTCCACTTCCACCTGTGGTGCACCTTAGACATGCCACCAACCACAAACTTGTTTTCTCTTTGTTTCCACAAAATCTACTTCTTCATTTCCATAGACTTCATAGATTTCGGTTTTACCTCACACATGCCTCCACAAACTTGCATTTCAGACTTAGCCAAAATATGCCCAAGATAATTTCTTCCAGTTTTGTTTGTCGAACCCTCCTCCTCAAGGAAACACAATTCCTCCCAAAGTGGAGCGACTTGGATCCTTGAGGGAGATCCTTCTCTTCATATTCCTCATAATCACATATTTTTCCTTGTCCCAAGTTCTTGCCAAACTTGTCTCTTTTGGTTGTGTGCCCCTTTCTTTTATATGGAATCCAAGGGTCACTTGTGTGAAACATTTCTTCTCTTCATTAATCACACCTCTTCACGAATCATCACACTCAATCAACCACTATGCCTATTTGTGGACCCAAGGTGCCCATCTAAGCCTTGTGTGACCATCAACCATTTCTTGGACCAATGCACCCCCTTTCCTTGTGCGTTCTTCATGCCAATCATTGCGACTCCTCATGGGAGTGTCAATGGGGTTGTCCAACCTCTCCAACACATCCATCTTGTCAAGGGAAGATAGGTCCACTCCTTGGGATTTCTCCCAAGTTTCCCCGGCCTTGGCTAAACAAAACCCAAGTCTCTATTAGTAATTCTAAGACAAGGTGTGTGCCCCCTTGATGTCGCAGGTCACCGTTGTGTGACCTAGGTGATCCCGCCCACACCTGAATGTCTTCATTCACCCAACTAATTGCTTCTTTGTGCTCTTCATCCATCCATCGTCGAATATTCCCAAGGAGTGTGCACTTGGTGGGTGTCATGGGAGACCCTTACATCCTCCCCCACTCCAATTTGTTGTCATCCTTGGAAAAATACGTCGGTTTCCATGACATCTCTACCCGATTTATGGATCTCATTGTTTCTCAATGAATGCTATACACTTCACTTCAAAATTTTTCCTAAGTGTTTAACTCTTACAATCTTGCTGCTATGCCGTACTCCAATCAATTCTGCCATGTATATGCACACTAACATCCCCCATGCCTTGGAATTATTGTGTATATAGTCCCATCGTCGTGCCCAACTCATTAGAATGCACTTCCTCATACCCAAACATAGTATTTTCTGTCACAAATTCATCACCCTGTCCAAATCCAAAGACTAAGGCAAGTGTCCATCCTTGCCTCATCACTGCTACCATCATCTGATCTTCCTCAAGGAGATCATCCACAATGTCTAAGTGCCGCACTTCAAACTTACTGGTGCCCAAGCTGTGAACTAGTTGAGTGGCCAGTTGAAACGTCACACCCCTTGAGTCTGCACACCCTCATGCACAAACTTGTCACTTCCTTTCTCATTTCGGTCCATCTTCACAATGACCTCAGACCAAGGCAAGGTTTCCCCTCACCTTGTTGCACTATGAAATCACCCTGAAACAAAGTCTTCCGTGGAAATTCGACTCCAATGTCTACCTCTTGGCATAGTTAGCCAATCTTCCCCAAGAACCACATGTCCAGACTACCTTTGCCTCACTACTTCATCGTTTGACCATGCTCTTGCATCTAACTCTCAATGAATTGGAATGTTTAGGCTTCACCCTCAACCATGATTCCCAAAGCAAGAGAAACACACAAGTCCAAGTGATCTATTCATGCTGTAATATGTCTATTCACATAATCCTCCAAATAAAGACAAGTCCTCACTTCGCTTCCTTTCGTCAAGTCACCTCAATGCAACTCAACACTTGCAATGAGCATGGCCAACATGATTGAACTCCCCAAAGGTCCCAATGATTTTTTGAAAGTGCTCCAAGTAGAATGAGTCACCTCAAAGAACTTCCATTCCATAGGTATGTTCGAACTAATACTCTGGAAAACCCAACCAACAACCCCGACCATCAGATCTTCGAGTCATCGCAAAATCATTCGCAAGTTACCAAGGTGAGCTATTCCTCTTCCAATGTCCCATACCAAAGGCGAGAGAAGAGCACCCAAGTCACTTGGTTTGCATTCTTCCCATCCAGGTTGAATGCCAAAATTATTGGTCAACTCCTTTGCTGCCTCCATATATCTCTTCGAATGAAACTGCCTTGCACCTACTGCAAGTGTTCAAACTTTGGCACTATCATCATGATTTTCAAGTCATCGCATGACCCAATGAATCTAGCTAAGGCACCAAAAACCAGGGCACCTCATGCACCCTCTCAACTCGGCACAAACATACTTCATTGCCCACTTCACCACAATGCCATGTCCAATGCACCTCATCAAGGAGTTAGGCATCTACGCCAAACCACCTCAACAACTACATCCAAATCTACCTAAGTCCACCATAAGAATTGTTATCCCCTATCCTAGGGATAAGTAAGGAGATTATGTCTCGACAACTGCATCCAAATCTACCTAAGTCCACCATAAGAATTGTTATCCCCTATCCTAGGGATAAGTAAGGAGATTATGTCTTGAGGCCCATAGGTCTTAGACATGGAGTGTCGAGAGATGGATGACTTGAGCATGGCCCTGGAGGGCCCATATTTTCTTTAGTGTAGCCCATCTATCAACATCAACAACATCCATCCCACCAGCCTGGTCCTGAAGTAGCAGTAAGTCTTGATCCATGAGGTAATGAGTCTGGGTATCATGGTATATGTGTCACTCTGATTTTTGAAGCACTTGAATATGTTTCACTGAATTCTACTTCATTTTATAACATTTTCTTGGAAATTATGCTCTTTAACTTGTTCATACCTGAGAAGGTGACATAATTCCCTAGTAAGCTGATTCCCCTTTAGGATGAGTTTCCACTGGGTTAGTATATGAAGGGTCATCGTCTATTCCCTCCATACTTACCACTTTCCATCATTACTCCTCTCATCTCCCCCCACCTTGGTTTGGGCATTGGGTTTTCCACGCTAGGAAGGGTTGTACCTTGCCTTGTGGGAAGAAGGGGATAAAGGACCAGAGGGTAAAAGTACATGGCAAGAGTTAAAAGCCAAGATGAAACCTTTGAAATGCTTCACACAAGGATTCTCGAGAAAGCAATAAAAGGCTTCTTATTAAGAAAAGGGGACCCATAAGATAAATCAAACTCAAGGTACTAGTTGGTGGATGGGAGGTCTCATCATGAGTTGACTTATTAGGTCCATGGGAATATAGCGGTATGACACTACCATCTATCTAGTCACCAAACTAGGGTAGTGGCTCTTGGTGGCATAGCCAAGAGAAAGGGGGTCTCATCATGATCCAACCTTCCCATTTACGTAAAATGATTATGGGTAACGTTGCCACCTATGGTCACCATGCCAAGATAGTGTCCCCCAACTTTTCCCTTGAAAATAAAATCAAAAGCAATAAGACTAAGAATAAAAGGCATTGAATGGGCTAGGAAACAATGACATCCATGATAAGGTGCATCTCACCCTCTACAGAGGCATCCATGGTAAAGACCTACATTTTTCTATTATCACTACACCCTTTTCCCAAATGTTTATATTAGACCACTTGCCACACACTTACATGACCTATATTGGTTCTCACCTAGGAAATACCCCAAATTAAGGAGGATTATCCGAATAGGACATCTTGAGACCTTCTCCAAACCTAACTTGTTAGGCTGCATAACGTCTTTGAGCATTTGTTTGGGTAAAGGGGGGTTTGATGCACATGTTTGGGTAATTTGATTATTATATGTGATTGACATTGCTATGATACCTTTGAATTATGTGCTCCTAGAGGGATTACTTTGTTTTACTGCAAGAATTTTCCTGGTAGACAGGTACATACGGGGGAATGATTAGGTCGGACCTCCATGGGGTTGAAAGCCCAACAGATGGATGTTGTGACCCCACCAGGGGGAAAGGGAAACCAGAGGCTTGCACCAAGAAAAAATAATGACATTTCACCAGAGACACTTCAAAATACCTAGACCTAGGGGGTTTTACCTTTCCACTTGGATGTTGACCCTTGAGGGCACATGGCATCATCATGTTGACCTTGATGTCATCCATAATTGGGGTTTGTAGTTATTGTTGTTTTTTCATAAGAGATGATATTGTATATGAATGAATATCTTATTACAATGATGAGTGTTCTATATATAAAGAACATATGGTGACCATGGTGACCATCCATGAAGAGATGCATCCCTTGGGTAATAAATATATTTATACTTTATATTATATTATACATATAATATAAATATATTATAGTTATACTTTATACTTTATTATATAAATATATTATTACGTTAATAATATTATAATTAATAATATTGCTTAATAATTTTTAATTATCAATCTAGTAGAATGTCTTTTCGATGCTTCCCAAACATCAACACTCCCTCTCAGTGAGGGAGACATTCTACATTATGCCAATATTACCTTTGAAGGCTACCCATGGGTAGCTCTCAAATAGCTTCAACATGTCACCATGACATCCATTACCTCGCAATGCATATGTCCTTAATCATGTGCACCCTTGTGACTTCACAACCAATGCATCCAAGGCCCATGGGAAGTTCTCAAATAACTAAAACATGTCCCTAGGACATCCACTACCTTGCAATGCATCTGTACCTCATCATGTGCACCCTTGTGACTTGATAACCTGCATCCATGGCCGATGGGTAGCTCTCCAATATCTAAAACTTGTCATCATGAGACTATCCAGTTTCCCACATAAAACTTGGATATCTTATGCATGACATCCAGTACCCTACGATAACATCTATACCTCATCTCTTCAAGATGCATCTAGGGCTAATGGGTATCTCTCCAATGGCTACAACATGTCATCATGAAATCCACTACCCTACGATAACATCTGAATCCATCACTCCCTCTGAAGAGGGACTATGTCGATCTTGTCCCTGAAGTACTCGAACTTTGTCCTTAACAACGACTTTGTCAGCACATCCACAACCTTCTCATTGGTAGCCACATATTGGAGCCTCACTACTCCCTTTTGCACCATATTGGAGCCTCATTGGTCCCTTCTGTATCAAGTGTCTAGCAATCAAGTTTCACTTCCATGAGACACAAACTCCAAGTATGATACCAAACGAGCTCACATCCAATGACTGTTGAACATGCAAATCTATACATCTTCGGATATCCATAGTGAAACATGACTTCACCCCATGCAACCAAGGTCTGTGGGTAGCTCTCAATAGCTACAACATGTCCCCAGAACATCCACTCCCTGCGATGCATCAATACCTGTTCATGTGCACTCATGTCTCAATGCCAACCCTTGGATATCCATAGTGAAACATGGCTTCGCCCCATGCAACCAAGGTCCGTGGGTAGCTATCAATAGCTACAACATGTCCCCAGGACATCCACTCCCTGCGATGCATTAGTTTCTGATCATGTGCACTCCTATTTTAGTGCCATCAATTTTTCATGTTGGATGAGTTCCACCCGTCTCAGTGCCAACCCTTTTTCATGCTGGATGAGTTCCACATGTCTTAGTGCCAGCCATTTTTTATGTTGGATGAGTTCCACCTGTCTTAGTGCCAACCCTTTTTCATGTTGGATGAGAACACTCAGTGCCAACCCTTTTTCATGCTATATGAGAACACTCCCTATGAACAAGGACCATGCCAAGATTTTCCTTGGTAAACACGTCTACAACTTGATCCTTTGTACTCACGAAACTGGAGCCTCACTACTCCCTTCTACACTATATCCTTGATATAGTAATATATGATCTCGATATGTGTCGACCTGTCATAGACCAGGAGGTTCTCTGACGACTTCATGCAAATTTGGTTTTCACACCAAATGTAGGTCACGTCTAGTCTAAGACAAAATAACCTAGACATAAGTTCTTGAATCCACACTGCTACTGCACATGCTTCCAAATACTCAGCTTCAGTTGTACTGAGTGCCACACATGACTCCTTCCTACATCTGGTGGAGCCTCCTGCTCCTTACTATAGTACCCATCTCCCTATGGAACTAAATGTTTGTCTCCCTATCAAGCATTGAATATCAATTGAATCTTCAACCTGCTAACTTCATCACTTGTCCTCCAGAACAATTCTCGTCATCCTCTTCTTGTAGGTCTTACCTACACGTCAAATTCAGTCCAGTAGTCATCAATTTTTGAAGCCACATTGCTTCGTGCCTTGCTAGATGTTGGCATAGGGCAGACCTAGGGTTCAACACTACAAAAACACACCAAAAAAACCCTAACTACCAACCCTTTCGAAAACACCTGCGAAGCAGATGAAGTCTCACCCAAGGTAGAGGCAAGGGTGGTTGCAGGACTGCAGTGTATGCAACCTTAGCTGGGACACAGATATGGGATTGTAACACTTTAGCATAACACTTAATAGTTACAGTTCATTAATATTCATCCTTAGTTTACAGTGCAACTGAACCCTAACAACAGTTTAGCACAATATTTATACAGATCCAATATATTCAAGTACTAAGCATACCAACATATATCATATTTCAACACTAAGCTACCATATTAGATCCTTATAAGAATACATCAATGCACTAAGCATTCAATCACATAGATAAGAGAAAAACCATAAAGAACATAGCAACCACAACATAGGATATACGTGGTTCACCCCCACCCTGGGGCTACATCTACCAACTCTTCTTCTTTATTTCTTTCTATCAATATTCTACATGCACAGAGCCATGATATATTACTCCACAGAGGACATGCGATTTGCACACCTCACTAGATCCTCCTTCCCTGAATTAAAACACAAAGTCTTCCACAATCTCTTACAATCACTTGCACTTAGCTCTACAAGTCTCACATAGTATGCACAAAGCAATCACAATTACCACTTGCGCTTAGCAATTAACACTTATCACTTAGCATCACATACTTGTCCCTCCTTCGATCACATAGATCAAACTACTTCCTACATCACCTAGATTTTTATTTATACATTACAAAATGGGCCTAAATATGGGTAAACCCATGGGCCAACATCCCCATTCCTGTTACATAATCCCAAAACCCAAAAAACCCTAAAAAGGGGTTGAGATCTCGCAATCTTTACTTCAACTTGTGCTCTACCTTCAACAGCCTGTCAAAGTCCCAAAAGTAGGTCAAACATGACCAATGATCCTCAAAAATTGGTCAAGGGCCAACAGGCCCCCAACACTTACCTGTGACTCGTCCTGAATCACTCTGGTTTGGGTAGTTTTGCTTCAAAAGCCTCAAGCTTGGCTCGAGTTTCTTCGACCTGTTGCTACGCTAGGGTCTCCTATTGGACAAACTCTTGGATGCTTGCTTCGTTGACAGGTCCCTCTAAATGCTGTTTGACTGTAATGATTACTTGTTCCAACTTTGCACCTCGACCTTCAATCTCCTCAAACAATTGGAAATATTTGTCTTGGACTGGTTGGAGCCTTTGAGTCACTTCCATGACTTTGCTCTGAATGGTATGGAATTGCTGTTGAGCAGTGCATTGTTCTTGGGATCGCTTCATCCTTTCAACTATTGAAAGGAGCTTCAACTACGCCTGTACTGTTTCTGCTTGCTTCTTTGCCTCCTGGAGTTGTGACTCCAGTACCTTCAGCTCAGTATCTTCAGTGAGTCGCTCATAATTCTGTGCGATGTGAGCACTTAGCTATTTGCATTCCAGAGTGAGTGTTGTGATCCTCTTGAATTCACTTTGGGCAGTGGCTTCTCTTTGATCTTGCACATCCTGCAGGGTACTTGGCACTATTCATAGCTTGAGGTTTGCGATTCTCTATTGAAGCTGTTGGATAGCTTCCGGAAGCTGCTCTACTTGATGTTCCACTGGGTCTTCCTCCTTTTTCTCTAAGCCTGTCATAGAGCGAAGTGCTCTACTGAATGCTTCTTTTATCCCCACCTGCTCTACGAGCAACTGCTCTTTCTCTCGCTGGATCTGTGCTTTCTCTTATTCAAACATAGTTTGGAGGGAAGCCTTCTCTTGCTGCGTAACTTAGAGTTGCTCTATGACTACTTTTTGTACTTTCTTTATGGCCTCTGTGGCCTGTTCTGTTTCTTCCTGTGCACGATGAAGGCGAGCTTCGATCGTGTTAGCTAGTTTGTGGATTTGGGTAGGCTCATCTCCCAACTCAGTTGCTTCTGATGGTGGGGGCGCAGTGGATACTGCATGACTAGATTAAAGGGCCTGTTGTACCCCTCTGAGTTCAACCTTGATTCTATCATACATCTCCTCCTGTTTGGCTTCATGTTTTTGCAAGATGTCCTGTGAGGCATTTGCTACAACGACAATGATAAAGTCGAAGTCATCTACCGTGAGCACAGTGTGCATCTTAGTCAAGGTGGCTCTAGATTTCTTTCGGTAAGTGGGTTTCATGGGAGAAACCTTCCTTTTCTTCAAGGGATCAACCTCATCAGCAGGGTCCCTAGGCAGTGTTACTTCACCTTACTTCTACTATGTCTAAGAAGATCCTTTGCTTGATGAGTGGTCTTAGGGCTTCCGATTAGTTCAGGGTCTGATATTTCTGTGGGGTCTATGGGGATGAGGAGTTCTGTAGACTAGTCCTTGGTGATTTCTTCAAGGTCCTCCTCTATGAGCTTGTAGTATAATTGAAGCTCTTCTTTATGATCATCTGCATGTGAGGTGATATAAATGAAGTGTCGATCTACATGCAACTTCATGAGGGTTTGGAACCGATGCAAGGTGTCCAACGTCATGTGAGGGAAAAATTCGATAACCCTCTTCAATTGGAGATAATAGGTATGAAAGACTGCATTCGAATGCCCCTATTTTCCCATATCGCTCGAGTACCAAAGTGTGGTGAAATTAGAAGCGAGCGGCTTGAACTGTTCAATGTCTGGGAAGGTTGCACCTTCTAGCATTTCCCAAGTGGTAAATGCGATGAGGATTAGGAGCCAGCTAAAGTGGAACTCATAGCCCTGATCTAGAGCTTCGCGACAGGATAACTCCAACTGGTTGACCAAGTACTTCGTCCAGTTCATCTGGAGTCCTTCTACACATTTCCCAACTAGGTCAACAATGAATCTTGTGATTTGTGTAGGTTGGTTCTTCCTCACTAGCTTTCCTGCGATCAACTGGCATGCTAGGTGCACTGTGCCATTCTGGATGGAAGCTACCTTGTAGCCTCGCGTTCCCTTTTCTATATCACCATAAGTGTTCTTAATTCTTTGTGCCAGGGTGTGGTCGGAAGCCTTCCCTAGGTAGAAGTCTTGTGGGTTAGGTCCTTGCATGGTCAATCTGGTGATCCTATGGATTAGCATCGGATCGACTGTGATGGGTCTATCTAGCCATAGATAGCCACCCTGGTGACATGAGAGAAGGATCTTAACATACACGTTAACCTCCTGGTGCCTTCCAAAGTGTGGGGTCTTCATCACATTCAAGAGGGTGGACTGCGAGAGGTTCATAGTCCATGGCTGGGGGATTATTTTCGAGTTCTTCCCCTTCGTCCTGGTTAGATAATTGTAAGGAGAAATCATGATATAATTCTTGCAGTCACCTAGGTTGAAATCGCTGAACTTCAATGTCACGATCTTATCTTGCCGTGTTCTAACTACACATATCCCCTTCGGGAGGTATGCAGTAACCATGGTGTAATCAAAGTCACTCGGGACGCTGTCACGACTCATCGCGCCAGCCATAGGCAGGATGTAGTCAGGTAAGATGGTTTGGATTAACTTCGTGTTTTCTAGATCACCTATATGCTTGGTTCTCTTCTCTGCTGCCATTCGGGATGGTATGGATCCACGAGTAGTAGACGAATATGCTTACAGTCCTTGTGTCGATGAAGATTGAAATCCTGTGGACATCATTCTCTCATTTATCATACCAATTAAAACTTCCTCGACTGACTTCTCCACAATGCTGAGCTCATCCGACATGCACATTCTTGATTGAAAAACTTGGGTGGATGGGTGAGTGCTCAAAGCAATAGAATCAATGTCGATCTTACTAAGCACAACGCGGTAGCAATGGGTTCTCTTGTTAGCTCTGATACAATTCACAAAAGTATTCTTGGTGAAACAGTTGACGGACTAAGTAGACACGATGTAACAGATCTCTGCAATGGATAAGAAGTTTTCAATCAATGCAGTTCTGTCTGTTGTGACGCGGTCCCAATGGTCCAATGACGAGATTTCTGGTCATAACTACTGTTCTAATCATTTTGGAATGTCGGTCCAACTATTATAATGCTTCCAATAGTCATATTGCTTCGTGATGGCGAAGTGCCATGGGGCGCTGTTCTGATATCTCGACGAAGTTCCACTTTTGCAAACCTTCCTTCTGCGAAGTTCCCTCTGGGCCCTTCTATAACTTTTTGATATTTTGTCTCTTCTTATCGAGTTTCCTAACCTTCTTCCCAATGATCTTCGTCTTGGTATTATTCTTTCCATTCTGATTCTTGTCTTCTTTTGGCATAACATATTTGCACTGTTGAGATTCTTTCATAGGATTAGAGAGTAATACTACTTCTTTATCTGGGGTTGGTTCTCTACTCGTCTATGAATCTTCTTATGTTCTTTCAACTCCGTGATCCAAGTTTCTAGTTCTCAATAGCTTTGATCTGTTGTCCTATTTTGAAATCAGGTGTGCTATTCTCCTAGTCATGAAATATTTTAATTCCTACTTTTTCTGTTCTAGGGCCTCCTCTTCTTTTCTTCTGGTCTGATCTTTCTCGATCCAGTTTTTTCCTAATAACATAGTAAATGGATCACCATTCTCAATGAATCTAACAACCTCAAAATCTTCCTCTGTCGAAGCTCCATGAGCACTTGTAGATACTTGGGTGAGTCTTCGACATAGATTATTAGCTTTCCCCCGAATATTCCCATTCCTCCCAATGAAGGAATCGTATCAGGATTTCCTAAAGCTTCCCAAGTTCTTTCTATCATGATATTTACCCGTGTTTCCTCATACAAAACACAGTCTATGTCGAAGTATCCTATTCTTGCTTCTATGCATTCTTTTTATTTGAAGATCTCTAATAAGTTGATATCTCTGTGATCATTTAGGTTTTCTTTCATTTGCAGTAGTACAATCTCTGATTCTGTCTGGGGTTCTACCATGGTCTCAGTTTTGTGACCTTCCTCAAGGTTTTCTTGTCTCATATTCATTTTGTCAAGATTAGCAATCATTATAGGGCAATCTAAAACTTCATGGTCCCTAGATTTACAACAAAGACAACTTGGTCTTCTTCCAGGTCATTCCTTAGCAAGATGTCCCGGTCTTCTGCAACTGTAACAAAGGGTTAATCCTCTTTTTTTCTTAAATGATCCCCAGTCTTTCCTATACTGTGCACTAACCTACAAACAATTCTTTCTAGGGTCCTGCATCCATTTGTTAGTCCATACATTCTTTCTATGCGTAGGAATAACATATCTTTTATTATTTCTATTAGATATACTCATATCAAACCTTCTCTCTTCTAGCTGTGCCCTAGTTTCCAAACTAGGATAACATTTATCAAACATACCTAGATCCATTCTCTTGAAACAAAAATTTCCACTAATCTTACTTTCAACAGAGCACAAAGCTTCCAGATCTAAAATTTTTCACTATTCTTACCTTTATCAGAGTACAAAGCTTCGATATATTACCTCTTTTCTTTGAATCCAACTTCTCTTCTTAGCACAGATCTTTACAAGTCAAGTAGAAAATTTTGCACTAAGGAAACAGATCTACACACAAATATTTACTTCTT
>SNQJ01S0015608.1:76961-107224 GCA_010110895.2 Picea sitchensis | reverse complement strand
CCCATTCCTGTTACATAATCCAAAAACCCAAAAATCCCTAAAAAGGGGCCAAGATCCCGTGATCTCTGCTTCAACCTCCGCTCCTCCTTCGATAGCCTGTCGAAGTTCCAAGAGTAGTTCAAACATGAGCAAGGATCCTCAAAACTTGGTTAAGGGCCAACACTGCACATGCTTCCACATACTTTGCCTCAACCGTACTGAGTGGGAGGGCGTCTCTCCTACTTTACTGTGTCCCAATGTTCAACAACATAAACAAAGTATGTTGCTACTACAGAGGCTAGTAAAGAAATGATTTTCTTACAGAGGTTTATGGAGGAATTGGAAAAGAAGTAGGAGAATAACAGGTTGTACTGTGACAGTGAGAGTGCCATTAATCTTGCAAAGAACTCAACCTTCCATTCAAATACTAAGCATATACAACTGAGTTACCATTTCATACGATCCCTCTTTGAATATGGGCATTTGAAGTTGGAAAAAATACACATTAGCCAGAATCCTGCAGACATGTTAACAAAGGGATTAACTAGGGATAAATCGAGTTCTTTCTTAGTCTTAGTTGGTATTCAAGCATGAAGGTGAAGATGAGAAATTTTCCAAGTCTAAGAAGGTTCATAGTCCAGCAGATACAACATCGATAGAGTTGTTGAGATCCGTCTCCAAGTGGGAGATTGTTGGTTGTGGAGCCTAATTATCTTCCTGATTCAGAGGTCTTTGTTTTCGACTGTGTTTATACCCCATGAATACTTTACACCCCATAAGTGTATACTCATCCATGCGGGGGAGTGCAGGGGGGGTTCGGGGGCGAAGCCCCCAAAGGTAAAATTTCCTTGTAAATGTATATTGTAATTTCATTATAAATATGGACCGTTCATTATAAGGTCACAGATCTAACGGTAGAAGTTATGATAGGGTTTTTTACCTAGAAGGAAACCCTCTTTTATGAGGGAAATGTATTGTGGCTATGTATCATAGCGAATATTGTATTCTAAGAGAGGGGACTATGAGAGAAAGAAGAGGAAGTTACAATGGGTTTGTTGTAGGTTGTATCCCTTCATTTGCTGTATAATAATAAAGGAAGGACCTGACAATTTCTCTGGTGGACGTAGCCCACACTAGGTGAACCACGTATATCTGTGTCTCTATTGTATTGTGTATCTTCTGTGTTTTATTTCCACATTTGTTTTATTTTATTGCTCCGTGATCCTGTTTTTCTAACATTGATGACCTAATTTTAATTAAAGGTCATAATTATTGTATAAATAGAGATAAAGTTATCTCATTTTTTCATCATCACTCATCACGCAAGTGGTGAAGTGTGAAATTTGGGCCCTTCTCAAGGTTTATTGGTTGTAATTTTAGGCACACTTCTTGGAGGAGGCTATTTTTTGTGTTTCTTGGCTATTTTCATGGTGGAGGATATTCAACTAGGGTTTAATATTGATTATTCTTGGTGAAGTAAGTAGAAAATTTGCATTTCTTTATTGTGAATAAATGCTTATGGTGAATTTACTTGTTTCATGTCAAAGATTATGAAATTGCTTGCTTGAAACCCTAGGAGAAAGACATATGTTATTATCTTTTTCTCTATAATCTTCCACTTGCTTAAATTAAATTTATCAAATAAGCACCTTATCAAAGAAGTAGTTACTAGAGCCCTACCATTGTAGCACACTAGAAACCCTACTTCATTTCCTATTGCATATTTTATTTTCAAATTTGGCTAAGGAAAAGAGAAATTGCTAGGGCCTAAGTTTTCTTACTTTCTAGCAATTATCTCTAGGACTTGGATGTTTTAGGCCTTGGGCTACCAACACCTCTCTCATATTCTCCATCTCCTTTGACTAAGTATTATCATTTCTATTTTCCTCTAAGAATTTTTGATGTGATCATTGACTCCATTACCCTAAAAGGAACTAGTCTACTCACTACAAGTGATTGATTGATCAAACAAATTTCAAACCATCTTCCTTGAAGCATTTACTAACTCCTACTAACCTTAGATTATATAAATTCACTAACTAACTTGATGTTGTTGCAATAGATTGATACATCCATCTAACATCAACAAACTAACCCTAAAAGTGACACTTTATGCTAGCTAAACATTGTTAAAACTGCTTGTGACTATCTAATATCAAATTTCCTAGTTAAAGCTATTATTTCAAGTCTTTTCTGAAGCATTTTGAAGAATAAATATTGTGTTTGTTAAAAATTTATCATTTCTGTTATAGACTATTATATTGCTGAAATTCCATATCGGCTAGTCTATTTTTTAATATTTCATTGTCGTATGAAGCATTGATATCATTTTGGTACTTGGAAAGTTCCCTTTTCTCTTTGTTTTCTTGTTCTGGGCAGGTACATGAAATTTCTCTTTTGCTTCATCTCTAACAAGAAATAAAGAACCTTTTGACTTGAGTGACCTATGAGAGGGGAGGGACTTCCTTGTATCATTTTCCTTAGCCTTCTCAAACCCTTAGGTCATTGGGGACGTCTCTCCTGGGGTACTGTGACATACTCCTAAATAGAAAGGGGTTTCCTATTTAGGTGACAGTGACAGGTCACTCCCAGTTATGCCAATTTTGTACCCACTTTCCTTGGGCTTTGGGAAAGTACAAATTGTGAGATAACATTTTGGCACCGTTTCCAGGGAAAATCGAGTCAATTTTCCTTGAATGAAACTTTTTCGGTAAGCCTTTACATCACAAAACTTACCCGACGGCTCCATTGAGGGTGATTCCCTCTTTTCTCTTTGATCATACCTAGAAGGATTATCTGGTGACTCCAGTGATGACAAATCCAACCATGGCTTCTCAATGGGACCCAAGAAATTTTAAATCCTTAAATATGAGTAAAATTCTAGGTTACTCTCGACAAATGCCCCTGAGGTATGAAAAATGGATCCCTAGATTCACTGGTAGTGATGGGGTTAGAGTCGACGATCACATGGGTAATTTTTGGTATTTCTTTCAACTCCACGCTATCAATGATGATGTTGAGGATTTGGAAATGAAACTTTTCTTTGTCGCTCTTCATGGCATTTCTAGGAAATGGTATGTCGATCTCCCTGATGCTAGCATCACATCTATGGACTAGTTAGAAGAAACATTTCTCAAGAAATGGGGTATTAAATTCTAAGAAATCCACATGCTACTAAAAAGACTCGAGTACATGAAACAAACTAAGAATGAGACTGTCAAAGAATTCCATACTAGGTTTGAGAACTTGCTATATCAGATTCCTATAAGCCATCATCCTGGAGACAAGTACCTCATTTACCTCTATACCAATGCACTCTTAGTGCATTTATGGTTCCTCCTCAATAAAATGGGGCCAAAAAAAATCAATGATGCCTATTACATGGCCATACAAATTGAGGTGAATATCTCTTTGTTCAAAATAAAACACATCTTTTCTCCAAAAACCAAAGTTGATGACCTCAAAGGTACCCTAGATACTCTTAGTCTAGAGAGATTAGTTTCCCTTGAGATCTTTGAAAGAAGGGAAAAAGTCATCGACCAACAGGAGGTTGGGGAGAGGGATCCTAATGAAGGTTTCCAATCCCATGAGGAAGAACAAGAGTTTACTCATGCTTCTACCGAGGATGATGAAGACCTGGTTGAAGAGCGAGAGCCTGAAGATATCAAACATGAAGATGAAGTATTAATGTGTGCTCCCCCCTCTAATGAAGCGATTCGAAATCCTATTCCTTCTGCACAAAAATAAGAGGATGAGGTTAGTCATTTTATCTTCCAAGTTTTTGATGACACTTTGTTCTATGATTCATAAGTTGAAGAAGTAAATGAACCCTTGGAAGAGCTAGGCCCTTCATTTTTTGATGAAGGAAAAAATATGATTAAAGGGATGAGTCTTGGGGATGATGTATTGAACCCTCTCCATTTGATGAAGTCATCCAAGCACATCAAGAAGTAAACAAAGTAATTTTTTTCCCTTTCCAAAATTTCGATGATGATTTATTTTATGATTTGGAAAGTGAAGAAGTATTAGAGGAGCCCTTGGATGCTTTAAATCCTTCATGTTATGACTAAGGTGGTGACATGGTTGATAATTTTGATGAGTTCATACATGTTGGAAGACGTAAGTGGGATATGATTGGTTTTGATGAGTATCCCATTTATGATATGGAAGGATATCTTCAAATATTTATTTTACAACAATCATATGATATTCCTAATAATTTTAAATTTTGGAAACAACATGATGATATAATTACAAAAGTTTTCCAAGCACCCAAGGATGACCCAGTGCAATATTCTCTTGATGATTTTTGGTCATACCTTGAATATTTTTATGGGTATTCCTTTGAGCACTTGGATTTATTCTATGAAGAATATTATCAACCACTGTTGTGCTCATATATTGATAGAGGTGAGGACATTGCTTTCCCAAAGAAGGGTACTTGTGACAAGGTTCTCCAACCCCCTTCGATTACTTTACCTTGCTATGTCACTAAGGGTGTAGTTGGGAAACATGTCCCTCGTCTTGAATTTTCTTTGGGGAAAATCCTACTTTTATAATTCACGGGTAGGTTGAATACCTTGAGAAGAAGTTTATTATCTTAGTCTTTCAAACTTCCCTTAATAAATTGCCAATCACCCTCTAGGTTCCTACTAGTCCCTTCCCAGACCTCGGGATGTGAAGACGTCCAAGGTAACCAACCTTCAGACTCTTTGAGTTAGTTTTTTGAGCCTTTGATTTTTCATGACCCCTTTCTGATATGGATTGAGAACGTTCCTAGGAGTATGACTTGGCATAATTTTATCCCGCCCTCCCGCCTCCATGAGCTAGACTTTACGATTTCCAATGATGTGATACATGTTCTAACTCATGTTATTTTTGTGCTTGACTTGTCATTGTTTTGGTTTATGATGAAGACAAAGGAAGATATTATCAGTTATTGCTAGGATGGTTTCACATGTTATTTGACTACACCTAGCATTCAACCAACATGTAAGTAGAGATAAGTTAGGCATTTGCATCCATATTATATACCATATGCATATCATGCTAGTGTAGTGTAGTTTCATTTTGTTTTCCTTCATTATGTATATATGAATGATTACTTTTATTCCACTATATTATATATGAGAGAGGGGTGATATACCCACCCCGATGATTACTAATACATTTGTTGAGATCTAGCAGATACAGGTCATGCCAAAGATGCTTAGGTTCTCATGCACTCTATGGTGAGCACATGTCCTCGAGTTGGATTAAGATGTTATCCCCTATCCTAGGGATAACTAAGGAGATTATGTCTCAAGGATCATATGTCCTAGACATGGAGTGACGAGAGTCAGATGACTTGAGAATGGCCCTAGAGGGCCCATATTTTCTTCAGTGTAGCCCATCTATTAACAACAACAACATCCATCCCAATATCCCAGTCCTAAAGTAACAGTAAGTCTTGCTCCATGAGGTAATGATTCCAGGTATCATGTTATGTGTCACTATGATTTTTGAAGCACTTGAATATGTTGCACTTAATTCTCCTTCATTTCATAATGTTTCCTTGGAAATATGCTCCTTAACCTGTTCATATGTGGGAAGGTGACATAATTCCCTAGTAAGATGATTCCCCTTTTGGATGAGTTGCCACTGGGTGTTTTTATGAAGGGTCATCATCCATTCCATCCATACTTACCACTTTCCATAATTACTCCTCTCATATCCCCCCACCTTGGTTCGAGCATTGGGTTTTCCACACCAGGAAGGGTTGTACCTTGCCTTGTGGGAAGAAGAGGCTAAATGATCATAGGGTAAAGTTAGCTGGAAAGAGTTAAAAGCCAAGATGAAACCTTTGATATGCTTCGCCCAGGGATTCATGAAAAAGAAATAAAAGGATTATCAGTAAGAAAAGGGGACCCATAAGGTCAACGGAGGCGGCTAGATGGTAAAGTCATTCTTGCAACGAAGGTCAGTTCTTGTGCTCAAACCTGAGCAAGGACGTGGTCTAGCTGCAGAAAGATTAACTAGGCCAAGCCTGCATACCTTTGATGTATTGTTATATCAAGTCGCTCTGAGTCACGGGTCTAGTGTTTTGCAGTCGCTTTGAGCTGTGTTGTTCCAACCACTGCCTCGCTGGGGCTCATGTCTCGCAAGGAGGGAGGGCCTATGGGTGCCTCCTACAACCAAGCCATGGTGAATGGAAATGTTGCAAAGGGTACGGAATGACTGACCTTCGAGCTGCCGCTAGATCTACGTTTGAAATTACTGGAGGAGGGAACATTCAAGGACTGAGAGATGGACATCGATCCAGAGAAAGAGGTTCTCCCTTCCACCGCATCAGCTCCATGGATTCCAGGTAAATGTATTCCACAAGTGCCACAAGCCCCAAAATATGTTATCAGTTCACCACGCATAGAAGAGAAAAAGAAATATATGAGAGATTATGCCTTGGTTGGAAAATTCCTGGGGATCTGGCCTTCCGAGCATGATCTAATCAAATGGATACAATATTGGTGGAAGCCAAAAGGTCACTATGAGCTACAACTGGGATCCAAGGGGTTTTTCACAATCATCTTCCATAACCTTGAGGATCGCAACCGCATTTTTGATGGGGGGCCGTATTTTTTCAACTCGGTGGGTCTCTTATTACGATTCTACATAGAAAAGTTTAGCCTTGAAAAGGAGGCCTTTTACCATGCACCTGTATGGATTCGATTATACTCTCTCCCACAGGAATTCTGGCTAGAGGAGGTCTTGGCTGGCATAGGCAACACCATTGGCATCTATGTCAAATCTTTTGAAGCAACCAAGCAGAGGCACTATACCTCCTATGCACAAATCTGTGTATACCTGAACATAGCCAAGCCACTCCCAGGATCCATCATATTGGAATATCAAGACGAAGACTGGACCCAAACCATCGACTACGAACACATTTCGTTCTGATGCCGAAAATGCCACGAACATGGCCATCTTTTTAGAGAATTCCCTCTCAATACTGTTCATAAAGAAGGGAACCCTGAAAGCGGCAAAGACAAGGATGGCTTCACTCAGCCAATAGGGAAAAGAAGACAAGGAGGAAGGAAGCAACCAACCCAAGTAAGTAAAGATCCCTCATCTAGCAATAAATATGCAATTTTAGAAGACAAACCAAAAAATCCCGTAACCCACACACAACCCACTGAACCACTTCTGGATAATGGCTCCCAAGCCACCAGACACGGGGAGGTACATTCCCCATAGGGTAAGGAGCCATATTTCACCCCCCTAAACGTGGCTCAGGATCCGTCAGACTCTCTGGAGATAGAGGATGGGGACGTAGAAATGGAGATGGAGGAGCAAGACCTAGCTGGGGTAGATTTGGAGCACCTTGAGCACGCCTATAGGCAACAAAAAATTTACACCATACCCAGGGATCAATTACGAAAGGTGCAAAAGGTCTTCCTAAATTCTTCCGTGGGGTCCTCTGCAAGAGCTAGCCAAGGGCTGGGAATACAGAGTAGTCAGTCAAAAAACCCAGGTAAATCTTAGAAAGACGAAAAGAAAAGAGGGAGGAAATCCACCAACAATCTTATACAAGAAATAGGCCACTTCATGGTAAACTCAGGGAAAATCCACCTGATCTCAGACAACTTCCCTCCTCTCCCCACCCCCCYRTCATCATGAAGATCATCTCATGGAACATCARAGGCCTCAACGGACATAGCAAGCACAAATTGCTACGGGATCTGATTTTGGCGGAAAAACCTGATATAGTACTTCTGCAGGAAACAAAATGCACCTCAAAAGATGTCGACAGAATACTTCCATATTGTTGGAAGCAAGGGGAAGTAATCTCAATAGCAGCCACAAGTACAGCTGGAGGACTGGCTATACTCTAGAACACGAATTCAGTCCTACTAGAAAACTCTATCGCCACCAAATGGTCCATTACAGTAGACTACAGGCTCATTGGCTCAAACAAGCCAGGCCACTTGACTAATGTCTATGGCCCGCCCAGCCTAAGGGAAAAGTAGGCCTTCCTCAGGAATCTGAACTACTTATCCAATTTAATGCAGCACAATAGATGGATTATCAGAGGAGATTTAAACATCATCCGCAACTTGGAAGAAAAAAAAGGCGGATCAAGACGGCTGGATCGAGAAACCAATGACTTCAATAGTCTCATAGACAACCTTCACCTCATCGACTTAGATACTCTCAATGGCATCCATACCTGGACAAACAGAAGAACCAGAACACACCAAATTGCTTGCAAACTCGACCGGTTTCTCATCTTGGACTCCCTCATCCTGGAAGGCACAGCCTTGGAAGCTGCCATCCTGAATTTCCCTGGTTCAGATCACTGGCCTATTCAGCTATGGCTAGATGTGCCAGCCACACTGGGAAAGAAACCCTTCAGGTTTGAGTAGTTCTGTCTCGACCACCCCAATTTCGAGACAAAAATACAGGACTGGTGGAGGGAGGCAGAGGTTTCTCAAGCCTAAAAAATGTACAGATTTCAGCAGAGGTTAAAAAACCTCAAACAATGTCTCAAGCTTTGGAATAAGAAAACCTTTGGAAACATATTTGATTCCCAGAAGCAGTTATTAGAACGAATGGGCGAGATTCAAGACCAGATCAGAACACAGGGGTTAACGAAAGAGCTAAAATCCCAGGAAGAAATAGTAAATCAATAGCTAGAAGCAAGGAAAAGACAAGAAGAGATTCTTTGGAAACAGAAATCACACATCCAATGGCTCAAGGAGGGGGAATGCAATACCAAATTCTTTTACAGAACTATCATCCACAGAAGGCACTCCAATAAGATCACACGTATCATCTTTGCAACAGGGGAGACCATTCACTCCCACGAAGACATGGAGTTGACTCTGATTGAATACTATCAATATCTCCTCATGGAACCTCTCCCGGACAGACATGAGGCCATTACTAAAGTCACGCAGCATGTGCCCTCCCTCATTACCCAAGAGAAAAACTCATCCCTGCTCTGGCCCATTACAATTGAGGAAGTGGATCAAGCGCTTGAGGACACCCCCAAAAGCAAGGCTCCTAGACCTGACGGCTTCACCAATGATTTCTTCCACCATTGCTGGCCAATGATCAGGGTAGAGGTTTGGGAAATCCTGGAAGATTCCAGAGCCACCAGGCAAGTCCTCCAGGATCTTAATGCGACGTTCCTCACCTTAATACCCAAAGAGGGGTAGGAACATCACCCCAAGCAGTTCAGACCCATAGCTCTCTGTAATGTCATATACAAACTCCTAACAAAAGTGATTGCTAGGAGACTCAAGCCTATTTTACCGACAATCATATCCCCGGAGCAATCAGGCTATGTTGAAGGCAGACAAATCATGGACAATGTCATCCTAGCACATGAAGTGATCCACTCTCTGTATAAAACCAAAACACCAGGTATGCTCCTCAAATTAGATCTTTCTAAAGCCTTTGATAAGATAAGCTGGGAATATATGTGGGCAATGCTCCTAGCTTTTGGTTTTGATCAGAGTTGGGTGACTTGGATTTTGAATCTGACTTCCTTGACTTTCTTCTCCATTCTTATTAACGGGGTCCCCTCTCGACCCTTCTCTCCCTCAAGAGGAATTAGACAGGGAGATCCTCTATCCCCCTTCCTCTTCATCATTATGGTCGAAGGTCTTGGTCGTTCCATCCGTGCAGTTGTTGAAAGAAACCTTCTGACAGGCTTACCCTTGCATGGAATTTCCCCTCCTATCTTACACAGTCAATTTGTGGATGAAACGCTTTTAATGGGCACCCCAACTGTCCAGGAAGCCAACTCTCTTCTTGCAATTCTCCAAACCTTCTCAAATGCCTTGGGGCTGGACTGCAACAAGGATAAATCCCAATTTTTTTTCTTCAATACGCCACCTCCGATTCAACTACATCTCTTTGAAATCTTAGGTTTCAACAGAAGCTCCCTTCTGTCAAAATACCTTGGCATTCCATTGATTGACAATGCCCTCCGGAATTCCTCGTGGGAACATATTTTATCCTCTTTTACCAAGAGGATCTCTTCCTGGACCTACCGAGTTCTAAATCTTCCCAGTCGTCTCATTCTTCTCCGAGCTATCCTTCAAGCCCTTCCTTTCTACACCTTCTCTGCGCTGGCTACGCCAAGATTTTTTCTTACAACCATAAAAAATTTACAGCGAAACTTCTTCTGGCAAGGCCTCAATTCAGGAAAGAAAATAGCGCTAGTTAGTTGGGAAAAATTATGCTGGCCCAAAGACCAAGGAAACTTGGGATTACGGGACCCCCTCATGATGAACAAGGTGCTAAGCGCCAAAATCTGGTGGCGGTGGCTCAAGCACCCCAAGGACCTCTGGGCCAGACTTTGGAGAAATAAATATGTGCCGAATGTGGTAGAAAAGAACCTAATTCAATGGAATGGGGACAACCCTGGCTCCTTAATATGGACAATGGCCAGGCAGAACAAATAGCTGGTAACTCGGAACGCCTTTTGGGAAATCAGAAATGGGGAAAGAACTCTCTACTGGAAAGATTCCTGGCAATAATGGCCAGTTTTAGACAATGAAGACTGGGCAAGAGACATCTGTACCCCAACTACACAAGAGGGCCTGACAAGAGTAGCTGACTATTGGCAGGACAATCCCCTAGAAGACACTTGGCGAAGCTGGCACCTAGACAGGGAACACATTAATCTGGAAGTGCATGTGGACTTGGCACCCTGGCAAGAGGAAATGGCCAAAGGCAAGATTCCCAAAATCCTAGGAGAGGATATCCTTCTCTGGGGATACTTTCCAAGGGGCACCTACAGTACGCAGGAAGCTTATCAGATCATAACTCAGGAAGACCCTCTCCCTACAAGGAAAGTCTGGCGCAAAATCTCGAGTCTTAAACATTGGCCAAAGATCACCCTCTTTCTCTGGCTTGTTTCCCACTCCAGCATACTAACTTGAGATAACCTCTCGAAAAGGGGTTTTGTTGGGCCCTCCATATGCATAGTTTGTGGAGAGGCTAACGAAACTATGAATCATCTCCTCAACTCTTGTCCTTACACGACTCAACTTTGGGACCAATTGGCACTCATCATTCGCACTTCGGATCGCCTTAGAGATAGTATCATTGATACCATCTCGAAATGGAGGGACCAAGATTTCCAATCCCCCCTCCTCAATCGCATTTGGCAATTACTTCCAGGCTTCATCCTTTGGAAAACATGGAAAGAAAGGAACGTAAGACTCTTCCGAAATATTTCTCTCCCTTGTCAACATTGCTGGTATCAATGCCATTGCAATATGTTGGAAACTCTCAACCTTCAGCAGTGGACCGATGAAAACTTGCACAACATTCCTTCCGAACTCATAATACTCCAGCATTGGCAGCCTCTACCCTCTCATCATCCTCTACCCCCCACTTCTCCTTCCACCCCTCTCAGCAACCCCTCCTTTTGGTCTCCCCCCCCAGTAGATTTCATTAAACTCAATTTTGACGGTGCCTCTAAAGGCAATCCGGGTGCAGCAGGATATGGAGTAGTCTTCCACAACCATCAAGGGCACATCATACTCATAAATGCAGGCAACCTTGGTCATTCCATGAACAATGCAGTGGAACTCTGGGGGCTCATCCGCGGATTGCAATTAGACATTGACCACAATTTCACCAAGTTAATAGTTGAGGGGTACTCTCAGGTCATCATCAATTTTCTCCGCAGAATTCTAAATGGAGCAAACCCAGACAGAATGTCACCTAGTTGGAGACTCTCACATGGGTTACATATGGTCACAGACCTAATGAAACCAAATCATGCAATTGTACCTGCTCATGTCAGGAGGAAGGCGAATCAAGTTGCAGACGAGCTAGCAAATTTGGGAACTACTTGGATTGGTCCAGAACTTCTCTGCATTTCGGCTCTGGAACCTAATCACCCCATTCTCCAGCAATGCATTCGCAAAGCTGGAATAGTGGACACACCCCCGGATGGGGTGATATTGTGATACACTTGGCGCGACGTGGAGGTGAGGCACGACCARCAAGGCACAGAGCCATGTGACGGGCTCATGCCATCATCCGCCACCCCAAACCAACATTAAATTGCCATTACCATGGCACAGACGACAATTAAACTACTCCTTCCTCCCCTCAAGCTTCATTTCATGGCCAAGATCAGTATGCTTGTCATCTGTCTCTGCATAGGCTTCATTTGGCTCTCCCCTTTGCAGCCTTTGTCAAAGCTAACTGGGATTGGCATGCACACCACCGCCTTGGTTTGGCTTCAGGATTCCTTCCATTCCCTGGTGCACCTAGCGCCCTTTTCCTACCACTCGATGAGAATTATGCCGTGCCCTCGAGGGTTCCCATGTAGAGGCTCCCCATGGAAACCTCGTTGGCCCTCTGTATCGCCCCCTGCATCGCCTTCCTCCTACTCCTCTCCTTCTATTCACCCTGAGCCAATTCCTCCTCCACCACCCACTATCGCTGTCTCACATTTTGATAGCCTCGCTATCATCCCTAAGCTATCGTCTTCTTCCTCTCGCCTTCCTCCTAATCCTCCAGTGTTCGGGCCACCTCCTCCACCAAGTCCGAACTCTGCTGGGAAAACTGTGGGGGAACCACCTCCATGTGAGAACTAGCCACCGAACTCTTTCCTTGACACACAACTACGAGACAGCCTGGCAATTCTCTTCAGCCTAGTCTTCGAACTTCGCCAGGGGGTGGAGGATCTTCAATTCCATTTGCTGGCCATGGATGAAAAGGTAGTAGTCCTTCTCCAGCTCCTTACCTCTCTTCAAGCGTCTCTCCCCACGGACCTCGCAGGTGCGGCTTCGGCGGAGGAACCCGGTGGTGAAACCAACGCGGGGAATGCCCAGGAGCAGTGTTCGGCTAGGAATGAGCAGAACAAATTCATGCACAAGGATATGGTGAAGGAGAGGGTCACAACACGTTGCGCATTGCAGGATACCTTTCCAGTTGTCGATAGGACCGGGGGAAGCGTGGACGCGGGGAAGCAGTGGGACGATGGAGTGACATATGTCGAGGAGGAGCTATGGTCCGAGGCTTTCCACATCACCTGGCCAGGTCATCTGCCAAATGTCTGAGGTCATGAGTGCACTTCAAGTTTCTTTAGTCTCTCTACTTTTTAGTTTCTATCCAGTTAGTCTCAAACAGGTTATTTAGACTATTACACCACTTATGTTTGACTTCTATGCTGGTTGGACTGGTTTCCCCTCTGTTGGGGTAGTTTAGTAACTACGGAAAGAATATTCTCTATACTCTGTATCTCTTTTTGGTCTAGGAAGGCCCTTTATATATAATACTACTAAATTACAAAAAAAAAGAAGAAAAGGGGACCCATAAGATAAATCAAACTCAAGGTACTAGTTGGTGGATGGGAGGTCTCATCATGATCCAACCTATTAGGTCGATAGGAATGTAGAGGTATGACACTACTATCTATTTGGTCACCAAACCAGGGTAGTGTCTCTTGGTGGCATAACCAAGAGAAAGGGGGTCTCATCACGATCCAAACTTCTCATTTTCGTGAAATGCTTGTGGGTAACGTTGTCACCTCTTGTCACCATGCCAGGACAATGTCCCCTAGTTTTTCCCTTGAAAATAAAATCAAAAGCAATACGACTAAGAATAAAAGGCATTGAATGGAACATGAAACAATGATATCCATGATAAAGTGCAACTCACCCTCTACAAATGCACCCATGGGAAAGACCTACATTTCTCTGTTATCACTGCACCCTTTTCCCAAACGTTTCCCCTATACCACTTCACACACACTTACGTGACCTAGATTCATTCTCACCTAGGAAATACCCCAAAATTAAGGAGGATTAGCCCAATAGTACATCCTGAGACCTTCTCCAAACCTAGCTTGTTAAGATGCATAACGTCTTTGAGCATTTGTCTAGGTAAAGGGGGGGTTTGATGCACATGTTTGGGTAATTTTATTATTAGATGTGATGGACATTTCTATGATACCTGTGACTTATGAGATCCTGGAGGGCGTACTTGTTGTTTCTGCAGGACTTTTCTCAGTAGACAAGTACATATGGGGGAATGATTAGGTCAAACCTCCATGGGGCTGAAAGCCCAATAGATGGATATTGTGACCCCACCAGGGGGAGAGGGAAACTAGAGGCTTGCACCAGAAAAAAAGAAGGACGTTGCACTAGGGAAACTCTGACAAACCTAGACCCAAGGGGGTTTTTCCTTTCCACTTGGACATTGACCCTTGAGGGCACATGCCATCATCATGTTGACCTTGGCATCATCTAGAACTGGGTTTTGTAGTTATGAGGATAGTTTTTTTCTTGTTGGAACATGTGGCATCATCCAGGGCCCTTGGAGGGAAAACGTCTTACTTCTGGAGCCCAATGTTCCACCTTGAGGGCTCAACGTCGCCCTAAAAGGGCATGAAGTCACCTCTAAAAGTGATTTTAGGGTTTAATTATTTGAATTTGTGTAAAAACTTGATTTTTGATGTAATTTGGCCATGTCGGCCTTTTTATGATCTAATTTTAATTAAAGGTCATATGTATTGTATAAATAGAGATAAAATTATCTCATTTTTTCATCATCACTCATCACACAAGTGGTGAAGTCTAAAGTTTGTGCCCTTCTCAAGGGTTATTGGCTGTAATTTTAGGCGTACTTCTTGGAGGAGGATATTTTTGGTGTTTCTTGGCTATTTTCATGGTGGAGGATCTTCAACTAGGGTTTAAGCTTGATTATTCTTGGTGAAGCATGTAGAAAATATGCATTTATTTATTGTGAATGAATGCTTACGGTGAATTCACTTGTTTCATGTCAAAGATTATGAAATTGCTTGCTTGAAACCCTAGAAGAAAGACATATGTTATTATCTTTTTCTTTATAATCTTCCACTTGCTTAAATTTCTCAAATAAGCACCTTATCAAAGAAGTAGTTGCTAGATCCCTACCATTGTAGCACTCTGACAACCCTACTTCATTGCCTATTGCATATTTTATTTTCAAATTTGTCTAAGGAAAAGATAAATTGCTAGCGCCTAAGTTTTCTTACTTTCTAGCAATTATCTCTAGGACTTGGATGTTTTAGGCCTTGGGATACCAACACCTCTCTCATCTTCTCCATCTCCTTTGACTAAGTATTATCATTTCTATTTTCCTCTAAGAATTGCTGCTGTTATCATTGACTCCATTACCCTAAAAGGCACTAGTCTACTCACTACAAGTGATTGATTGATCAAACAACTTTCAAACCATATTCCTTGAAGCATTTACTAACTTCTACTTACCTTAGATTATCTAAATTCACTAACTAACTTGCTGCTGTTGCAAAAGATTTCTACAACCATCTAACAAAAACAAACTAACCTTAAAAGTGACACTTTATGCTAGCTAGACATTGCTAAAACTGCTTGTGACTATCTAATATCAATTTTCCTAGTTAAAACTAATATTTTAAGTATTTTCTCAAGCATTTTGAAGAATAATTATCGTGGCCGTTAAAAATTTATCATTGTTGTTATAGACTATTATATTGCTGCAATTCCATATCAGCTAGTCTATTGTTTTAAGAGTTCATTGTCTTATGAAGCATTGATATCATTTTGGTACTTGGAAAGTTCCCTTTTTCTTTTTGTTGTCTTATTCTGGGCAAGTACACAACATTTATCTTTTTCTTAATCTCTAAAAAGACATAAATAACCTTTTGATTTGAGTGACTTATGAGAGGGGGGGGGGGACTTCCTTGTATCATTTTCCTTATCCTTCTCAAACCCTCAGGTTAGTGGGGACGTCTCTTCTAGGGTACTGTGACATAATCCTAAATAGAAAGGGGTTTCCTATTAAGGTGACTATGATAGGTCACTCCCAATTACACCAATTTTGTACCCACTTTCCTTGGGCTTTGGGCAAGTACAAATTGTGCGATAAAAATACTCGTCCAAGCAAGTTGTCCCAATCTGTCAACATGTTCACCTCAACAAGGCATCACAACTGCTTCAAGACTTCTTTGAATCTGCACCTCTTGAGTCACCCTCAAGTTTGTTGATTTTCATTATGGAAACACAATGCACTTGAAACACAAAGTCATTTGTCTTCCCTTCAAATAACTCACTGTAACACTTAGAAAATGCAATAAATCAATCCAATCATACCTTTCTCAATGACATTGTTCGTTGCAACCATGTTCTAAGCCTGCTGTCTTGGAATTCCATTTTCAAGAAACAACTCTCCACATGAAATCACCTCAACCACCATCCGTTGTGATACAAGACTGAGTCCATTCGTCCACTTACGCGGTTATCTCTATGACAAGTCATGCACCAAGTGATCGGTTCTCAAATGAACTCTCTGCCTGGTCTCTCCAAGGTGTGCACAATAGCTCCGGCAATGACTTCCATCACGAATCAACCCAACCGAATTCGTGACAATTCGTGAAACAATCCCACATTCAAATTCCTTTCTCAAGTGCTCGGTTCTCTAACGAACTTTGCGCCTGGCCTCTCCAAGGTGTACACAATAGGTTCGACATTGACTTTTGTCATGAATCAAACCAATCGAGTTTTCCTCCGCAATCAAGTTTGCGACAAGTTTTGTGATAAACTCTGCGACAAGTTCTGCGATCACCCACCTTGTCCAAGTGATTTAGTCCACCACAAAATCTACTCTCGGTTTGCACAAGCTGTGCACCCAACTCAACCATCCTATCACACCATCAATCAAACCTCTTTTGTAAGTCTGATGCAAAGTATGCGATGAATAAGTTCGCTGCACTGATTCATTCACCAATTTTGAAAATGTTCCCACTAAAATTCCTTCATAATAGGATCTTATACCATCCATCACCGAGATAGTGGTGAATATCTCCCCAACCCTTCTCCAAAATATGTGATGAATCTGCTCTGATACCATTTTTCACGTCACCATAGCATGCCTTGTGATCGTTCACCTCTTGAGGACGTGTGACACTACAAATTTTCACATTGGCTGCTTGGAAACACCAAGATTACTTCATTCAGACTACTCCTCTTCACCTAGAGCATACCCACACTATGTTCTAGGCTTCCGATGAGTCACACTCCTACTCTAGTGCAACTCTTGTATACTTAGACATTTGTTAACTTCTTTAATGCTTAGTCATTTTTAAGAATACATCCATAAAAATTAGAAGCCAAGAGAAAAACAACGGAACAAACAAAAGGAAAACATAGATATAGTGCAGGAGACATGAACCATGCCTAACACCCGTATAAGTCTTTTTTGAAGAAAAATAGTTACAACATGAGCACTACTGACTTGGTTTACAATTTCGGCAGAGTCAAACGACTCATCTCACATCACCAAGACACTCATGAACAAATCCATCACTACAAGACTCTCTATCACAACCATCTTCGCTTCCACCTGCGGTGCACCTTAGACGTGCCTCCAATCGTAGACTTGATGTCTCTTTGTGTCCACAGACTCTGCCTCATCATTTCCAGAATCTTCACAGATTTCAGTTCTTCCTCACACATACCTCCACAGACTTTCACTTCAGACTTAGCCAAAATATACCCAAGATAATTTCAGCAAGTTTTGTCCATCGAACTGTCCTCCTCAAGGCATCACAAGTCCTTTGGCTATCAAGGATGTTCCAGGGTACCCTAACAATTTTCCCTCGAAGCATGCCAAGAATCACTCAAGGTTCGATGGTGATCCTTCTTGTGCTATCCCACATGTCTTGTCGCTTGTGAGATATGCATCCATGTTCAAAGAAAGAAACGAGGACCTCTTGGCGAGAGAATTCCTATGCTCATTGGAAAGAAGAAAATGAGAATGGATCCAATGCTATTGCAACCCAAAGAGTATTCCTTCTCTCAAAATATTTGTGCAAGAATTTCTCAAGCATTGTGGTCCTAAATCTCAAGGTTTTGAAAACACATATTAGGGTTTAATGGAAACTCTATAGGAGGAGGATATTCTTGGCCTTTTTCACGGTAATGAAGAAATCAATGATGATGTTACGACTCTTGTGGAGGAATAATTGTGATAGTTTGAAATTCCTAGACACAAAGAGGACAACGTGGATCCAAGAGAGCAATGCAATAGCAAGTGCCTGGTACACAATCATGATCACGGTTTTTTTCAAGAAGCAGATTTTCTTGGCCTTTTTGAAGGTAATGAAAGCATTAACTTAGAGGAAGGTGTTACTATTTTTGACAAAGGATTTTTTGACACTGAGAGGGGGGGGGGGATCAGTGTCACAAAAATTTGGACAATTTTCCACTTTTCATAAATTAATTGAACAACATATATTTATTTCAATTTCTCAACCAATATATAAAAGAATAAATATTTTATTTATTTATTTAACTTGCACGAATACATAAGATCAATATTCATCTTCAAAAAATTATGAGAGACCCAACTCTCTGTTACAAGACCTTGCTTGTAGTTCTCATATCCAACTGAGAAATGAGGAATCCAACCCTCATAACAAGTCCCATCTTGTTGATCTCATATACAACTGAGATGTGAGGATTCCAATCATCATACAAGACCCAACTTGTAAACATGTACCAACCTGATAGAGTGAACCTTCATTCAATCCATTATATATAAATATATATAATTCAACAGATTAAACTACATATTTTGTTCACCATACTTCTTTGTTTATATAGTCTCCCAATAGGTATGAGTTTGAAGCATTGTGTCCCTTTGTTTGAACCATTACACCTCTTCATTTTAATTAATAATAATAATTCCTATTATTATTATTATCATTAGTAGATTGATTTTAAAGACTTCAAATCCCTTGTTTTGCATTTATTCTGTTCAGTCTAAGAACTTGTCACTGCAAATGTTGCAGAAATCGAGTACTGTGGAGGCTCTTCCTTCAAACCATGTTTTTAATCACTGCCTCTTCTTTCATCCTTATTCCTCTATCATTAGACCGATGTTTCGTGCTTCAAAATTCTTCTCCTTTTCTTTTTTCATTTTATTCCCCATATGTCCAGTGCTGGGACCGTGTTCTCCGGGCTTTGACACTCATGAAATTTTCTTATCTTCACCAAATATTGTTGTCTTCGAAGTGATATCTTCCAAAGTGTTATATCTCAAGCAACTTCAATTCATGGTTTTAATCCTGATCATTGATCACGATTTCAGATCAATGGTTCGATCATTCTATTACCACATATAACTGTCAAAAGGTTGCAGGAAAACCAAGTTTGTGGTCTTCCTAGATATCAACCATGAGCACAAAGCACAACATTCAAAGGAAATCTATTTTGGGCCAAAATAACTAGCAACGAGCGAGCTGATTTTTAGTGGCAAAGATCCGAGGAGCAGTTAAGATCAACAACTCACGTGTATTTTGCATATGAAAATTGCACAAGGTTTAAAAACTAGGTGGAAGCCTCGAAGTTGCAGATCAAGTGCAACACATCCTTCCTGATTGGATGGTCATGATTTACTTCAGGATTTTTATCTCCTCCCCTCTCGCTTTCATCCGAAGTGTTTTCTCTTGAAGTCCACATATCGTTGTCGCGTGTCCATCCAAATCTAACGATGGTAGTTTTCTTTGGGACTTTGAGATTCAGGAGTTTCATCCTCCTCACTCCTGTTTTCATCCAGAATGTTTTTTCCCAGAGTTAATATATCCCTGCCACATTTTCTCCCCAGATCGATGATCGTAATTCACTTCGGAGCTCCAACTCTACATGCATACCACCCCGAGCTCTAAAGTGCCAAAGTGTGTGGAAATCAACAGTTCAGATATGTGGCACTCTCGTTAGTCATGACACCTGGCATCCATCTAGCGATGACATGTAGCACTTAGTCCAGATGCCTTTGGGCATATCATCTACTTGTTTTCAAGTGAAACATGTCACCTCGTTTTTCATGACACACTAGCATAGTGACGTAAGGCCACCATGTTAGATCATCCTTCGGGAAGTGTTCTTGTTCAGCGCCAAAATTAGCGCCATCTTCCAACGCGGTTAGAATGATCCTAAAGTTGGTAAGCAGATAAAATTTTGTGGAGGCGCAAAAATCAACAGGAGCACCAAAATCACAGATCACGACCAGATCAATGACCACGTTTCATTGTAGCGATGCAACATGCTCGAATGATAAAATTATTGAGCGGTCTTGCAATTGAAACCATGGTATAACAAAAGCGCTATGTGGCGGAAGGTGGTGAATTATGGGCTCAAAAGTGGTGTGAGTTCAAACCACTTTCGAAGACCCCGCAATCATGTGCTTATAAGACATCCAATCCAAGAGAAGTGTGTGGTTTCCCCCTAGACATTAAGCCTCGTCACGATCTCGAGAAAAAAAATAGTTAATGAAAAAGGAGTGGTGGTTGAAACCTTGACTCACTCCATAAATAGAATGCGTGGAGGATTTGGCCATGGAGAAAGAATTGTCAGCCCAAGGTACCCCTATGGATGGTTTTTCCTGCATGCCCATGCTTAGTTGAGTTTGCGTCTTTTAGGAAGATACACACACAATCTGATAGAAGAAGGCGCAGATGAAAGGCTTTGAATGCAATGGCCAGATCACACCCCTGGTTGTTGTGGACTGATATGAGTATAAATTGATTAGTTCAAGATTTTTTTATGGTCGAATGGTTGAGAAGATCTCCCTACAGTGTAATTTTTGATTCCAGAACTATTCTCTAGTTATGTATCAAAATTGAGACTTTCACATTAGTAGAAGTCAGATTCTTTCATCTATTTGTTTAAATTGTGCTGAAACACTCGAGCATGGAGGATCCAGTCAAGGGTTGTGGTTCTATTGTAATGTAGGTTTGATTACAGTAGTGATGTGACCATTTTTAGTCGGCTTCCTTGTTACCTTATTTTCCCTTATGATGAAAGGCTCGGGCATGGAGGATCCAGTCGAGTTGTTGTAGTTGCATGATAATGTAGGTTTGATTATTATGCCTCTGTGACATATTTCAATGTCTGAAACTTGAGTTCAAGATTTCTCTTGAGCCTGAGTTTTTCTTCACCAAGCTGCTTGAAAGCTGGATGCCCATAACAGTGTTGTTCACCTCTCTCACTAAGCCTTCCTTCTGCTCACACTTAAACTCAAATCACTCACTGAAGTTAATGAGGACCTTACTTCCCTGTGCATTGCCTGTTCGGTTTCTGTGTTAAAATCATTCTTGTACTGAGTTTTATCCATTTGACCCCCATTTATAAAACCAACATCCACCAAACATTTTGAAGGGTACTGGGCTTACCCTCTTGTAGTCTGAGGGTGAGTCTCAATGATAACATTAATGGCATTATTTCCGGGGATGGAAGTGAGGATATCTTCCCTCGGAGAATGACAACGACCATATCTGATCTTTGATGGTGAACAAAGACCAGACACATTCTGATTGCATATCATTCACTTGGCGACTCCATGTTTAAAGAATTCAATGGCGACTCCACAGTTTTATGAAGTCATATTTTTAGATTAATCCATTTTGGCTTAGAGTTTTTCTCCTTTTAATTTCTCTTATGTTCCTGATTTTCCAAATGTTGTTCTGACTATGGATGAGTGGGTTGATTTTTTTCCCAGATTTAGAGAATATAGAGATGAAAACCCTGCAGAGCATCTACTTGAGTTTCATGAACTCATGCATCAATGGGGAATACATCATGAGGATGTGTTAATGAAGATGTTCATGTACTCATTAGAAGGATATGCTCGTAAGTGGTATCAATCCTTACCCCCTGCTAACATCTCCTCCCTGGAACAGTTTCATGCAGCTTTCAATATGCATTGTCACAAGTTTTATTCCTTTGAGTTAATTTGTCATAGCTGTTGTGAGGAATATAAAGACTGTGTTCAAGGTATAGTTGATTATTATGAATCATGTGAGAATGAAGAAGATGCCTTGGATGAGGAATCAATTTCTTCTCTTCCCTATTCATCTACATCTGATGAAATATGTGTTTGTTGTCTCAGTAAGGAAAGTGAAGAAATTGAGTCTGTTCTGGAAACTGATATTCTTTATAGCTTTGTCTATGAAAAGCCTATATATGAGAAACCTACTTTTGACTCATATGATGATGATGAGATATTTCTTCTTGGTTTAGATCTTGAAAGTCAACCTGTGTTTAGTAATGAAGAACAGTTTTCTCTTGTTGAGTAGAAGTTACCTCTTGGCATGTCATTCAAAGCTCCTCCTTTATTTGATCATTATGGAGACAATGATGCAAATGCTGAGGTGTTTTTTGAAGATAAAGGCATTAGAATTCATACTTCTAATGAAAGTGAAATATTTTACCAAGACCAACATGATAAAGAAAAATATCCATCCATTGATATACACGAGGATATTTCTTGCCATCAGTTAGCAAATGTGATCAGAGCAGACCAAGGAGAAGTGGATCAACATCCCGCATCAACCTTTAACCCACCTGTGATGGCCACATAAATTCAACCAAATGTGAGAAGCTATAAGACATAGCATTCTTTCTATTACCGACCTAGTAGGGTTTATCACCTATTGTATGACCCTGTAGGGGAATACATGGAGTTGCATCTCTTTAATGTATTGAAGCCTCAAAGATTTACCTTACCTTCATCATTAGGAGGAAATCCGGAGAATGTAATTAATTCACTGTCACAGTTTCACTATCCCTTACTGATCAGTGACAAAGTAAGAAATTTTTCCGTTAGGAAATTACTTGGGTGGCTATGGTGGAAGTTTTCTTTCACCTAGCATATTGTAAAAATCAGTTAGTGTAGGATTGTACATAAATAATCTCCTTCTGGAGCATGCGATTTTGCTTTCTTTTCAATTAGAATAGTGTATATATCAACATGTTGTCTTCAATGAAATATATTTGATCTTGACTCCACAACCCAATAGCTAAGGCACTGGCAGTGCACGTTCTTGGCAGTTCGCAGGGAGCATGCCATCCCATGTGGAGCCAAATGTTATCACATATAGCTATCAAAAGGTTGCAGGACAACCAAGTCCATGGTATTCCCAGATATTAGCCATGAGCACAAAGCACATCATTCAAATGAAATCTATTTTGGGTCGAAATAACCAGCAACGAGCGGGCTCATTTTCAGCAGCAGAGATCCCAGGAGCAGTTTAGATCAATGGCTTAGATGTATTCAGAATGTCAAAATTACGCAAGGTTTAAAAATGAGGTGGATGCCTTGAAGTTGTATATCAAGAGCCACACATCCTTCCTGATCGAAAGGTCATGATTTACTTTTGGAATCTAGGCTTTGGGAGTTTTAACTCCTCCCCTCTCACTTTCATCCGAAGTGTTTTCTCTCGAAGTCCACAGATCGCTGCCACATGTTCATCCAAATCTAATGGTGGTAGTTTGCTTCAGAACTTTTGAATTCAGGAGTTTCAACCTCCTTGCTCCCATTTTCATCTAGAATGTTTTCTCCCAGAGTTAATAGATCCCTGTTGTGTGTCATCCCTAGATCGATGGTCATTTTTCACTTTGGAGCTCCAGCTCTACATGCATACCACCCCGAGATCTGAAGTGAAAAAGTGCATGGCAGTCACCAATTCATATATGTGGCACTCTCATCAGTCATGACACCTAGAATCCATCTGGCGATGACATGTGGCACTCAGTGCAGGTGCCTTTGGGCGTATCATCCACTTGTTTTCAAGTGACACATGTCACCTTGCTTTTCATGACACGTCAACATAGTGACGTAAGGCCACCACGTCAGATCATCCTCTGGGAAGTGTTCTTGTTCAACACCAAAATTAGCGCCATCTCCCAACACGGTTAGAATTATCCTAAAGTTGGCAGGCAGATAAACTTTTGCGATGGCGCTAAAATCAGCAGAAGCACCCAAATCATAGATTGCAACCAGATCAACGACCACATTTCATTGCGAGGATGAAACATGCTCGAATGATAAAATTCTTGAGCGATCCCACAATTGAAACCATGGTATAAAGAAAGCACTACATGGCGGAAGGTGGTGAATTGCGGGATCAAAAGAGGTGTGAGTTCAAACCACTTTCGATGACCCCACAATCACATGCTTATAAGATGTCTAATCTAAGAGCAGCACATGGCCTCCCCCTAGACATTAATCCTCACCGCGATCCTAAGAAAAAGCAGTTAATGAAAAAGGAGTGGTGGTTGAAACCTCGACTCACTCCATAAATAGAAGGCATGGAGGATCTGGCCATGGAGACAGAATTGTCAGCCTGAGGTACCCCTATGGATGGTTTTTTCTGTATGCCCATGTTGAGCTGATTTTGCGTCTGACAGGAAGATACATGCACAGTATGACAAAAGAAGGCGCAGATGAAAGGATTTGAATGCAATGGCCATATCACACCCTTGGTAGTTGTGGATTGATTTGAGTATACATTGACTAGTTCAATATTTTTTTATGGTCGAATGGTTGAGCATAGCTCCCTACTATGTAATTTTTGATGCCAGAACTGTTCTCTGGTTATGTATCAATCTTGAGACTTTCGCATTAATAGAATTCGACTTATTTCATCTCTTTGTTTAAACTTTGATGAAACACTCGGGCATGGAGTATCTAGTCGAGGGTTGTGGTTCTATTGTAATGTAGGTTTGATTATAGTAGTGTTGTGACTAGTTTTAGTCAACTTCCTTGATACCTTATTTACCCTTATGCTGAAAGGCACGAGCATGGAGGATCCAATCGAGTTGTTGTAGTTGCATGATAATGTAGGTTTGATTATTATGCTACTGTGACATATTTCAGTGTCTGAAACTTGAGTTTGAGAGTGCTCTTGAGCTTGAGTTTTTCTTCACCAAGCTACTTTAAAGACGAATTCCCATAGCAGTCTTGTTCACCTCTCTCACTAAATATTCCTTCTTCTCACACTTAAACTCAAATCACTGACTGAAGTTAATGAGGACCTCACTTCCCTGTGCATTTCTTTTCTAGTTTCTGTGTTAAAATCATTCTTGTACTGAGTTTTATCCATTTGACCTCCATTTATAAAACCAACATCCACCAAACATTTTGATGGGTACTGGTCTTACCCTCTTGCAATCTGAGGGTGATTCTCAATGGTAACACATTCTTTTAAAAGACTCATTTATCACAATTTTCTTATCCTTATCTAATGGTTGGGATTCAATCGTGAGATGGATGGTTGTCATTTCCTCTATTACTTTGTGGCTTCAGGAGTTTGTTATATTTATAAAATTATAATTCTCCCAGAATAAATTTCACGTATACTTTATTAATATTGAGTTGACGTGTGTCCTTAAACTTCAATGATCCAGATCTTATTTCAGAGCTTTGGTACTTTGGGATTCTGGGTTACTATAACTCTGAAGTAGTTGAATTCCTCCAGAGTGATAACCTACTGAATAAGTCATAAAGTGGTGGTGACCGCTTGTTGTCGGTCAACACCTCTTCTTACACTATCCTTCCACTATGCATGATCAACGATTGAGAACACTCTCGAAGTAGATCAACGGTTAGCGTTACTTCTGGATTTATGCTTACTCTATCCTTCCACTATACTTGATCAACAGTTGAGAATTCTCCCAAATTAGATCAACGATTAGTGTTACTTTGTGATTTATGATTACTCTATCCTTCCAGTGTACTTGATCAATGGTCAGGAATGATCCCGAATTAGATCAACAATTATAATTACTTCATGATTTACACTTACTCTATCCTTCCACTGTACTTGATCAATGGTTGAGAGAACCCAAAATATCTTAGATCAATGACCATCATTAAATTCGACCTTCAGTGCTTCGGGTATTTGCTGGAAGTAGAAACTGGATATCCCCAAAGGAATTACTCCCAGAGTGGCGTAGCTTGCTGAAGTCACTGTTGACATGGAACTAGATGAGTGGTTGCCACGTGTCACCTAGATTCTTGACTTTCATATACCTAAAGTGAAAAATAGACCTTGAAATTTGTCACCATCCAAATGCGTAGCGTGTCCTTGCCGATGTGGGCTATTACTGTGTGTACCACATGTCTTACTTCATGACTTCGGAACTCCAACCTTCGGGTGAACTTACATGTTCTAAACCCTTTTGCGTTGAAGTGGTCAGCACTGAAGTTGACAGTCTTCTTGTGATATTATGATTCTTATGTTTTAATCCATATCAACGATTGACGTGACTTCAGGGCTTCGACCTTCAGGTAATATTACTTGTTCTTGGCTTATTTTCGACATAGTGATCAGTGTCAGAGTTGGCTAGTGCTATGAAACTCTGATCTCATGACTATAATATTTCACTCTATATCAACGTTTGTCATGAATTTAGGGCTTCAGCTTTCGGGTAATATTTCCTGTTCTAGAATCCTATTCTCTGGAGTGGTCATCACCGGACTTGACCAGTTCTACTCATCTTTAATCCAACGACTAAAATCTTTCCTGATAACATCTGACAATTTTAATCAGGAACTTCTTGCCTTGGCCTTGCTTATCCTATCCTTCCACTTTATTTGATTGAACGCTCAATATTACTCCCCAATTTTTTCTGAGATCAGACGACTCATGTCCACTTTGGGACTTCGTCTTCGGTTAAAATATTTTTCCTTCGGGTAATTTTATCCGAAGTAGTTAGCTATGAATTTGACCATTGTTCCTCCTACACGATTTGATGGTTTATGTAATATAACATATATAAAAAGTATTAAGAACATAAATAAAATGCTATAAATGGCAGAACAACAGTAATATAACCAGTATAATCTTCACAATAACACATAAATGATATAAGAATAACAACAGAAACAACACTTTGATTTAGAAAGCAATGTTCACGGGCCTCTTCAAGGGGGAAACCTCCAGTCGAGCAATGATCTGTTACAATAATATCCAAGCTAGGGTTTTCATACCCTCGACCCTTATTTATACTAAATATGCCTATCAAGAGAAGAATCTAGAGGAAGATCCTTCTAGAAGCGGAATCTTCTATTAGGTCTTCTTACATCCTCCTTATTCTATTTTATTGAAAGGCCTTATTAATATTGACCTTTATTACATTTGAATATATTGATCTACCTATGTGCGGGTTAGGACCCTAACATGTCCGCCCCTTTAAAAACAACCTTGTCCTCAAGGCTTGAGATGTGGAAACTACTGCATAATGGTAGCTGGTTCCCAAGTGGCATCTGCTGGAGTTGTATCTTTCCACTGGACTAGCACTTCCTTGATGGTTCTCTGCAGGCAACACTCACGCTGGTCCAAAACTACTTCTGGCTATAGCCAAATGGATCCTTCTTCAGCTAACTTGAGAAGGTTGGTTTGAATTTGGCACCTAGTTCCAATCACCTTCTTTAAGCATGAAACATGAAAAACAGGATGTAGCTTCGACTGACTGGGCAGAGCTAACTGATAGGCGACTTGTCCCACATGCTTAAGAAATGTATAAGGACCATAAAATTTGGGCACTAGCTTCTGACAATGCTCGGCCTTGAGGGAATTTTGCTTGTATGGTTGCAGTCGTAGAAACACCTGATCCCCTTCTGCAAATTGATGTTCAGAGCGACCTTGATCTGCTTGTTGCTTCATGTGATTATGTGCCATGACCAAGTTCTCTTTAAGGGTACGAAGAATATCCTCTCGAACTGTAAGTGTTTGGTCAACCACCTAGACCTTCGAGGTACCCGATAAGTATGAGAGAACTGAAGGTGGATTTTGTCCATATATTGCTTCAAAAGGAGTCATGTGTGTAGCTGTATGGTAGGAAGTGTTGTACCACTATTCAGCTAGGGGTAACCATTGAGCCCACTAATTTTACTTTTCAGAGGAAAAAAACCTCAGATATGTTTCCAAACACTTGTTGACAACTTCCATTTGACCATCAGTCTAGGGATGATAAGCTGTGCTCAGATGTGATTGGGTGCCTTGTAGCTTAAACAATTCTTCCCAAAAATTGCTTGTGAAAGTTGGGTCACGATAAAAAACAATAGAGTGTGGCATGCCATGAAGCTTGAAGACCTGGTCCATGAAAATTTGAGCCACCGTGGATGTAGTAAATGGGTGTTGAAGAGCACAAAAATGAGCATACTTGGAAAGGCGATCCACAATGACCATTATGACTGATTTATTTCCCGATTTGGGTAAGCCGGTAATAAAGTCCATAGAGATATCCTTCCAAATAGTAGGTGGAATCAGAAGCGGTTGTAGTGTGCCCAGAGATTTGACTGTTTCTCCCTTATTACATTGACACACCTCACATTCAGCAACAAAATTACGGATGTTCTGTTTCATACCATCCCAGAAAAAAGAACGTTTGACCCTGTCATAGGTTTTGGTGAACCCGGAGTGCCCCGTTGTGGGTGTAGCATGAAGCTTAGAAAGTACCGTGGATTTAAGCTTTGATTGTTTGCTTAGATATAAATGGCCTTTGTATCGAAGCTCATCCTGGAGCCAAGAGTATCCTGAGGGAGTTGGAGCATTGGTCTGCAATTGCTGGATCATATGTGAACTTTTGGGATCTTGTAGCCATTCCTGGCGCATTGCTTGGAGCCAATCTGGTACAATGAAGGAAAGAGAAAAAATGGATCCTTCTTCTTCATATTTTTAGGATAGTGTATCCACCACCACATTGTCTTTTCCCTTCTTGTAAATGATCTCATAATCATATCCAAATATCTTAGTCACCCATTTTTGTTGCTCCCAAGAGGAAATGCATTGTTCCAGAAAGTACTTGAGGATTTGATGGTCTGTCTTAATCTGGAAACGTTGCCCCAAGAGATAAGGGTGCCAAAGATCAATGACATGCAGAATAGCCAACATTTCCTTTTCATAAATGGATTTTCCCAGATTCCTTTCAGATAGTTTCTTGTTGGTGAAGGCCAAAGGTTGACCCTCTTGCATAAGGACAACACCGATTCCTTTCCTTGAGGCATCACATTCCAACACAAAGGTATTTTTGAAATTAGGAAGGGACAGAACCAGAGTCGTGCACATGGTCATATTCAAGATTTGAAAAGCTTGAGCAGCTGCTGGAGTCCAAGTGAAAGAGTTCTTTTTGAGGAGAGCAGTGAGATGTGCTGCAATCTTTCCATAATTCTTAACAAACTTGCGATAATACCCNACCAGAGTCGTGCACATGGTCATATTCAAGATTTGAAAAGCTTGAGCAGCTGCTGGAGTCCAAGTGAAAGAGTTCTTTTTGAGGAGAGCAGTGAGATGTGCTGCAATCTTTCCATAATTCTTAACAAACTTGCGATAATACCCCGTTAAGCCTAGAAATCCATGCAATCTTTTGAGAGTCTTTGGGTGCGGCCAATATTGCATTGCTTCAATCTTTTCAGATCCACCTTGACGCCATCCTTGCCAACCAGATGACCCAATTATTCTACTTCTGAGGCACCAAAAGCACATTTAGATTGTTTCAGGAAAATTTGGTGCTGAGAGAGTAGATGGAGAACTCGATCCACATGAGTAAGATGGTCTATCCAAGTTTTTCTATAGATGAGGATATCATCAAAGAAAACTAAGACAAAATGATGGAGAAAGGGACGAAAGACATGATTCATGAGGCTTTGGAAGGTGGAGGGGGCATTACACAAGTCAAAGGGCATGACCAAAAACTCATAGTGGCCCTCATGAGTTCAAAAGGCCGTCTTGGGAATGCCTGTCTCTTTCATACGTATCTGGTGATAGCCAGAGAAAAGATCAAGTTTAGTACAGAATTGGGCGCCACTCAATTCATCCAGGAGGTCATCAATGTACCCAGAAGCCTTCCTCCAAATATTCATTCGTATCACCACCCCTTTTCACAAAAAAATGAAATTGGGAAAATGGTCCAGGAACTCCTTAATGCAGGTGTTATCCACCCTAGTACGAGCCCTTACTTTTCTCCTGTAGTCATGGTCCTGAAGAAAGAAGGTTATTGGAGAATGTGTCCTGACTTCAGTGCCCTCAACAAACTGACTATTAAAGAGGGATTCAAGAAATCTAGGCCGATCCGTATACAGGTTTTGTCTGATGTGCTACCACTTGAAGTGGTACCAACAAAGGTTACAAGGGTGGCCAACAGATATGTGCTTAAGAACCACTTGTATTTCCTGCGTGTATGAATCCCTCAACCACGATTTTATGTGTGTAATGACATATATCTATGGCTTAAAGATGCCGGAATATGTCTCTACCCTGAAAAAAAATTCCCACAATTTCTGCCAAGGAAAGTGATCTGATACCACTTGTAATATACCAGATATAAAAAGTATGCTGATCAGAAATAAAATGCTAGAAATGGTAGAATAACAATAATATAACCAGCACAATCTCCATAATAACACATAAATGATATAAGAATAACAACATAAATAACACTTTGACTCAGAAAGCAATGTTCACG
>SNQJ01S0015608.1:53859-76911 GCA_010110895.2 Picea sitchensis | reverse complement strand
AGGAAGATCCTTCTAGAAGCAGAAGCTTCTATTAGGTCTTCTTACATTCACCTTATTCTATTTTATTGAAAGGCCTTATTAATATTGACCTTTATTACATCCGAATATATTGATCTACCTATGTGCGGGTTAGGACCCTAACAGTTTAAGTCACTCTCGAATATTCAATCATACAACCATGATTCTCTCCTTCTTTACGCAGGTTTCCTCTGTGATCCAACCGTCATATTTACATCCAAATTTTGGATGAATGACTCCAGTTGCTTGATTTTTATAAAGGTTTCCACCTATAAAAATTCTCTTTCTAAAAAATGATCTCCTGCGTGACTTCAAAAGCACTATCTCTTCTGAGATTTGGAAAATGTACCTATAACAAAGATCATCGATCCTTGAAAGTGATCAAATATTACATCGATGACATTTACCGTACACTTTTTCTCTTGAAATTTATCCTTGCTGCTATGTTGCATTCTATTTCCATCAATGACCTTCATTACATATGGACATACCTTATTGGCCATCCTGACAATAATGCAAACTGTATAACTTTGTTCATGACTGATTCATGTTGTATAAATTTTTTCATGAATGATTCATGTTTCCATCAATGACAACACACAATAAATAATGCCAACATGATTATGCTCATAAAATGGAAATGTCATCACAAATGAAGCAACCACAAGCAACCACCCAGGAAGGTGCCACAACATTCCATTATGGTATTCAACTTATTGATGATAGAGTTGCTAATATTACATGTTGTGATAAAACAACCTTGCAGGAGGAAGGTTTCCTTGGAATTTTGGATGGTAATGTCAATGTCACTGAAGCAGAAAATGAAAAAGGGCCGTTTGGACCCCTTTTGAAGATGAGAAGGGTGTTTCTAAAGAAAATACTACCACAACCATGAAAAAATGATAGCTCCACAATTCTATTGCAAAAACTTACGATAGTGAAGGTGAAGATTATTGGGAACAATGTTCTGTAGTTTTCGTTGAAAATGGAGGAGGTAATATTTCGATTCAAGAAGAAGAGACTTATGTGTTGTGATTAAAACAAAACAAACTACAAAATGATGTTATTGTTTCCCAAAAAGAGAGTCTCCTTGACAATATCAGTTGTGATGAAGGGTGCCTCAACTTTTAGATCAATTTTCATAGGTCCTACATGATTGACCTCACCGACCCTCCTATATTTGATCATGACGATTTTTGTGATGAAATACATGGGACTTCCATTGGAGTGATCTCATGTCATAAGTATGGTGGATGTGGCAATAAAAAGGATCATAGCGAAGGTCTATGTCCAATATTTGAAAAATATTGCATCCCCAACCCAATAAATGAAGACTTCCATTATGGAACATAAGGAGAAGTTTCCGTTGTCGTAGAGGAAGATGAGGAGAAAATTTATGAAGTCTGTGATAACAACATTGCAGGAAATTTTGGTTATGATGAAAGAGAAGGTATCCATATTCATAGTTATCATCTGATCAGTCACAACCATATTTCATGTTTGGGATAAATCCATGGTAGATCATATACAATGAACTTTGAAGATTTTCGTATGTTTGATGATAGGGGAAGCCCTATGGACATTAGTGGGGAAGGTGTTCTGCACAAGGAAAACCTATTTGCTTCTCCAAATCGTGTGGGACTAGAACCATGATTGACCAAAGAACAAATTGATCATACAGGATTAATAGCATGAAAACATATCAACATATTTGAGGAATATGAACAAAAATGTAATGATGGTACCACATGTAGTTTTGATGGTGTTGATTTTGGGAAAGATGGGCAAAATCTTGTTAATTTTGTTTGCTGCCCCGTGAAAGGATATACAACATAATGGGAGAAAGATATATACCCATAAGTTGAAAGGGTTAGCTTTACTTTCCACATAGAGAATTGTGAAGATAGTGAGCACACCGGGTTGGTGATTGAGTGCCATCTTGAATGACTACTTCTTGGTGAACTCATTTTGATGTAATAAAAACATGGCAACAACCTTGTAGTTTTAAAATATGCTACAAATAATGATTATGAAGAAGTCATAGATAAATCCAATGAAGAGAAAGTTTTTGAAGCCTTCAATCCAAGAAAGAAGGATGGTAGTCAAAGTCTAGCGTTTTTAGGCCCTCATCATGACACTTCCATTTTTCCAGAATCCCAGGAAGTCTAAGGGGATGACATCAAAGCTAGTATTTTCTATCCAAAACAAACCCAACATACCTTTTTCAACGTAGATTAGAGTTCTCCTCTAGACATGACTGTGGTGACAAAAATGAAAAGACAAAATTTTCTATTGGGTACATGAATTTAAGGTTTCAACAATATTTTAGTGATGAATGGGAGAATTTTTATTGTTTTGGGTTGGAAGCGAAAGATCAAGGCTCTGAAGACTTACGTTTTTGTTGAGATAACCTTTATAGGTCACTAAATCGATTCTAAAGAAAAGGTTAAATACATGGCCAACCTATGGATATGATTTGAGGGGTTTTGCCTTTTGATGTTTGACCTTCAAACCCCAAAGTAATATGTTTTTAAAAATCAAACCCTCAACAATAGAAGGTGACTGGGGTGTAGGATGCGTGTCTTATGAAGCAAGTAATCAACAAGGTGATTTGAGGTCATCATTTGGGGCTCATGTGCCCACATTTGAAACAATAAATTTCATTATTGGTGTACAAGTGGTTGTATGCCCACATTGGATGCTGACTTTGTGGAGAAGAGACCAACTGGAAGGACCTTTGGAGGTTAGATGTTGCACCAACACCTAGATTTATGGAGGATACCCCACTTTTGAGGGCTTTGTGCCCCTAAAATTTTGGATGTGAGGCCTAAAAAAGCCCAATTTGAATGTTTTGTGTTTTAATTTGTTGAAGAGGGATTTTGCCTCTCATTAGGTCATAATTAGTGGAAATTTAGATAAAAAAATTATTATTTTAATGTAAGAGGAAGTTGAGCCTTTCCCCTATAAATAGAGAGACACTTCACTCATTTTCATTATCACTTCTAGAGGGATTTTTCTCTTATGAGGTCTAAAATTATTGAATTTTTCTTTGAACTTTGTCTTGGATTGGTGTTTTGGCATGGAGTAATAAGGAAATATGATTTTGGGCTGTTTTCTCTCGTGTAAGACTCTTTTGAAGGTGTTTTAAATGGGATGTTGATGGATGATTTTGGGATGATAGGGTTTCCTCATGTATTTTTGGGCACATTTATGGAATTCTAAGTTCTTTCTATTGCAACAAAGTTACCAACTTAACGATAACTCTATAGAGTTCTCGTTTTTGGGGGGGTCCAATTTTTTACTCCGTTTTTAAAAATGGTGCTACTGGTAGCACCCTCCTCCGTTTTTAGGTGGTTTTCAATATTTTAAATTTTTCGATCCACAATGTTTCCAAATTATTTTTTTAAATGCTTATTTTTCATCTATTTTCAATTTTTTCTATATATTTTTTTTATTCAACGATGTTTGTAGTCATTTTTTCATGCTTCTTTCAATCTTAAAAATATTTTTTACCATTCAGTTTTTTGAAGTTACGATTTTTCATATAATTGTCTCAATTAATTTATTGTTCCATACTTTTTAAATATAGTGAAAAACATCATTTTTAACACATTGTTTACTTTTACTTCAATAAATCGAAAAACAAATTGTAGTTGAATAACTCTATTTTTGAATATTTAGATAAAAAGTACACATTTTATAGCCATATATAATAAAAAAAACTATACATTTTGGTACATATTCCTTAAAATAACATGTCAAATAAAGCATTTTTGTGGACATAATTGAACAAAAAAAGACTAAACTTTATAAAAAATTATCATTTTCTTTCATATTTTTATACATTTGAAGTAAAAAAATGACATCATTTCATAAAATTTTCCAATGTATAATGATTCACATAAAAATAAAACGAAAAAAAATAAATAATAAAAAGATTCATCACAAAAGAACAATAGATACATCTTTATTCTTATTTTAAAATATGAAAGTCAAATAATTACCGTTATAGTTCATCAAAAAATTGCAAAATTGAGAATTGTCTTCAAAGACATCTTTAAACTAATAAACACTATCATATATCCCAAATTCATCATTCTCAACAGACACATTATCATCTTCTTTAACGTCATTTTGTGCTTCCATTGTGTCATTTTGTTCTTCCATTGGTTCTTTGATATCTGCAAGTTCTCCAAAGTGATCCTTTCCAATCATTCCTCCTGATGGTACTTAAGATTCATTTGACAATTTTCCACCTTTGATTCACTAAAATTTCCTTTCCTCAAGCCAACTTCTTGCATTTCATCTGGAAGAGCTGGAATAACATTAATTATTTGTTGAAAAAAACTGCACTGCATTGGGTCACTTTCAATGGCTATGCAATTCCTTCCTTTTTGTAGGCAACACACCAATGTTGTACCTAATCACCAAATACAAAATAAATAATGAAGTTAGATATTGTAAAAAGACATAAATTAAAAATAATATAAGATTGAAGTATGATTTCATAAATATTAGATCATAGTTCTCACCTGAATCCAAGAAAAAATCCAAAACCCAATCTCCTTCATTTGAAAATTTATCTATAAGATAATTAATTAATGCTTGTGGTTTCTGATAAATGTTAACCATATATCATTTCAAAACTTTTTCCTCATATGTTAGCTTTCTAACCACAACATTGTATACCAATAAACTACTAGGAGTCTCTCCATCCTTTGCATTGGCAATAATGGAATTATAAGAATCATATTTTGTCCAGGTTGCAAGATGTATACTCTCAAAATCATGTTTAAATGATTCTCTCTTGGAGCTCTAAATATTAGGCTTGTGCCTATAACATAAATAAGTGCAAATTCAATGAAAAGTGTGAATTAATAAAATTGTTTTCTAATCTTAATTGCTAAACATACACTTTCAATATCTTACCAAATAAACTGCATCCTTGTCTTTTCTTTCCCATTGAAGCTTGATTGTATTAATCCTTGTTGTGTGTCCGAATGAAATACTAGAAATCTCCAAAATGTTGATGTTGTAACTTCTGTAAATCCCATAACCACTTTACTGAAAGCTTGGTAAGTATAAAGCTCAATATCATATCCAATGTTTTGGATATTATAACCATGTGGGATATCCACAATAACTAGGGAGTATTATTTTTTAGGAACAATATTTGCAAGTTTTTCACAATCACCTAATATCACTTTACATTGAACAGTGTCAATCCAATTCCAAATGTAGTGATGAAGGGTGTCATCAAGTTGAACATTTTGAACACGTCTCCTTCTTTCTCTTTCAAACTTGGGTTTTTATAAAACTTTTGAAAGTTTTGGGCACTCCATATGAATTCTTCTTTGGCATCTTTAATGAAACAAAAAACCATATAGTTATATATCTATAACTATTAAAATATAAAAAAATTAACTTACAAATGAATAATATGAATGTAATAGATCAACATAGCTTTTTGAATGCAAAAAAAAATTGTTTCAATACTGCTGAAGAGTTTGAATCTGGATAGTTGAGTTTAATATCATCCCAACTTTCTTCATTCAACATATTGACCATTTCCTCTTGTATTTTCATATACACCTTGTGACTAAATAAAAAAAAAATGTTAAACTGATATGTTAAACTAAAAAAATTAATTTTCTTGTCCTAACATAAATAAAAATAACTCAACACACTTACTTTTTAAATTCATCACACATTTCTTCCATTGACAATTCTCCCGACCTAACACGTGATAATATAGTTATGATAAGTTTATCATCCTTCACTCCTTGTATTGATATCCAAGGTGTTATAGTCATATCATCAAGAATATTTTTTATGTCAGGACCTGTCTTACTTGTGCCACATATCAATGGTTTAGCCTTCTTAACTCTCTGATTTTTTATACTAATATTTTTCCATAGGATGAAGATCTCATCTATCAAATCCCATACTTGTCCAGTTCTAAATCCCAATTGAAAATATTTATCCACAACTCTAAATATATCACTTTCTTTGCAATTTTTTTCTTTTGTATTTTCATCATCAAGTGGGAATCCTATTTCCATACATCATTGCTTTTGAAACTTAACATCAACATTTGACCTCTCCCCGCGGCATATTTTAGAAAATTCATTATGGATAAATCTCACCATTTGAATGAAGGTCATAGACATTCCATACTCATTGTCTGTGTTATGATCCCATGCTAGTAACTTTTTTTTTGAATCTGTTAAACTGACATAAATTATGCATTGGACTGTCTCAAAAAGAGGATTATTGGGATATTCTTGCATCAATTCTGTTCTAGCCTCTACATAATGATTTCCTCCAATCACATAATATTTGTGGTAAAAACATTTTTATCTATCAAATTCTTCCTTCGTAGGAACTTCCATTGGGTCAATAAGAACTAGGTAGTCAACCACGTGTGCATAAGGATTGTACCTAATCAATGCTTTCAAATTGTGAATATGCAAGTGATGTGGTTTTCTAATTTGATATTTTTCTTGCCTTTCTGTGGGTTTATAAAGTTGTTTCACATTCAACTGAAATGTGTGGCCATCATCAACTAAGTTTTCCATTCTCATTCTATTTCGAATGACATTTTGTGTTGTTTTCATAATATCATCCTCTAGATCAACACCTGGTGTTATTATTTCTTTGCTCCCTTTAGGAATTTCACTATAATATTCTGAGCTAACGATGGCTTATTGAACATTACCAACATTTGTTTTCTTCCTCTTATGATTTAAATGTGTTTCATCTAAATCAATGATTTCTTCATAATCAATAGGAATAGACTCATCATCATCCATTTCTCTTTTGCGTTTATCTTGTTTGTTCTATTTGCGAGAAGGAGCGATAACCTCATTGGGACCAATCTCAACAAAATCTTCCTTTAGAGTTTCCTCATTTTCAAATGTAACCCTTTTAGGATTTCTAGAATGAGGTTTTTTCTTTCTTTTTTCATGTTCTTCTCTATCTACTCTTGTAGGTTCAACCTCCATTACTTTCTGTTTATTTTTCCTTCATTCTTGTGTCTTTTCAATATGAAAAGTGTTGATAACATCCATGATATTATTCTCTGTAGAGTAAATCCCCACTAACATATGTGAAATTCGTTCAGCAAAATCATGTAAAAATAAAATATAACATTTTCATGTTAAATAAAATTAAAACATTACCATGATACTAAAAATAATAAATGACACAAAAATAGAAACAAAAAAACTTATATTTCCTTTCTCAATATCATCAACAATGGATGCACATAATTATGAAAAACATTCATTCTTGTTTTAATTGCTCAATTTGAAACAATGTCTAAACTTGATATAATTTCTCCCTTCTTTGACAAGTGCATAAACAATATCCGTGGCTGGAACCAAACATACATCTTGTAACAAACCAAGTGCCTGATAATTTCCTTGCACATGTTCTAATTCGACACAATACAAATATATACGATCTCCATTGTTTCCTTGCTTGTCTTTAACAAACCAAGAATATTCCTTTTTGTTTTCACCTTCCATAGATTTCCACTCTCTAACATTTTTCATTGCCTTTGATAGCTCAGGTGTTATGCTATCATTTTTTTGCCTAACATTCATGGAGGTTCCAATTTCATTTTTGGATGCCATTATTGCAGGTCGTGATCCAGATATATTCATAGATAATCTCTTTCCTGCCATTTTCCTATATTAAGATAAAAAAATAAAATTAGGCATTTCAAATTATAATAAACTAAAAAAAACAACATTGAATATAAAAACTAATTTAAAAAAGAATTTTTTTTTTTACCCATATGTAATTTTTTTTGACCCATGGAGTTATTGGGATTATGTTAGGACCATGCCTTAGCTGTGGGGTATGGGGCGATGCACAACATTGCTGCAACCCCCCCGCAGCTAAGGCACAAACATTGCCTAGTAACTACCATCGACCAAAACTAATAAAATTTAAGTAAAAAACAATAATTTTTTTTTTTTTTTTTAAACTATACCTAAATTTGATTTTTTTTTTTTTAAATCTTAAGGATTTTGTTAAGATTTTTTTGAAAAAAGTTTCAAATTTTTTAAAAATTTGGGTATTTTTAAGAAAAAAGTAGAAAACATCTAAACAAATTTAAGTTTTTTAATTTTCACATGAAAAAATATTATGTGATTGAAAGATAATCTTATAATTGTTGTTTTGGTAAATGGTTAGAATTTAAAAAATAACTAACCTTTGAAATGCTAGATTCTCCTCGGATGTCTTCTTGATGTTTAACAAATACTACCCAAGATATAACACAATGTAAAAAGATAAAACAAGACTGTGTATATATAACACACATGATATAAATTATTGTTAGTATAACGAATGTGGGATAAATAAAAATTAGGTATATTGTGTACATATATACCTAAAATTATATGGATCATCAATATGTTTAATAAATGTGGGATACATAAATATACATGATAAATATTGTATTTAACATGTAAAAAACAAAATAAAAGAGTAAAAAATGTTTTTAATTTTTAAGGGAAAATAAGCGAAAAAAATTGGGGGGAAATTTTGGAGGGAAAAATTTGCGGGGGAAATTTTGGAGGGAAAAATTTGCGGGGAAAATTTTGGGGTGAAATTTTGGAGGAAAATTTTTGGAGGTAAATTATATATATATATATAATAATGTTATAATAATGCATAGGGAGGGTGAGCATTTGTATCATTCTATGTTCTCAGAGAGAAGGGATGGCTTCGTCAGATAAAGAAGATTTTGTTTCTGAGACATCAAAAAATTGTTCGCATACCTCTTCTGTCGGGACTAGGAAATGAGATAGGAATGCTTGTAATGCAAATGAGGCGTCATATTTTCCAGCTAGTCAGAATTTTGATCATAGTGCAAGCAATTTTTTTCAACATGTTCCTCATGAAAGTCCTAAATCAAAGGACTTTGAAGGCACCGATGATGAAGAGGAGGAATATGATGGTGATAAATCTTGTCAACAATTTAATAGTAATGAAAATAATCAAAATGTAGGTCAAAGTGGAGACTATGATCAACGCTTAAATGATTGGGATGAAAATTTTCCTCCAAGTGAGGAGTTTCAAGGTACCGATGAAGATTTCCAAGGCACCAATGAAAATGATGGAGAAATTCCCTCAAGTGGAAATTTTAAAATCAGTGAAGATGATTATGACAATGGTGGACACTTTTTCCCGAGTGGGGAATTTAAAGACAACAATGTTGGTGATGATGAATTTCCTCCAAGTGAGGATTTTGAAGGTACTGATGAAGAGTTTCCTCCAAGTGAGGATTTCCAAGGCACAAATGAGGATGATGAAGAATCCCCCCCAAGTGGGGATTTTAAAAGTAATGATGACGATTATGGCAATGCTGGACAATCTTTCTTGAATGAGGAATTTAAAAGAAGTAATGTTGGTGCTGATGATTTCCCTCCAAGTGAGGATTTTCAAGGTACCGATGAGGATAATGAAGATTTTCCTCCAAGTGAGGTTTTTCAAGCCAGTAATGAGGACGATGAAGAAGATCTCTCAAGTGGTGATTTTCAAAGTAGTGAAGATGATTACGCCATTGGTGGACACTCTTTCCCGAGTGATAATTAAAAAACAACAATGTTAATGTTGATTTTCCTCTAAATGAGGATTTTCAAGATAACGATGAAGGTTTTCAAGGCACTAAGCAAGATGGTGAAAATTTTCACTCAAGTGGGGATTTTGAAAGCAATGAAGATGATTATGTCAATGGTGGACACAATGTTGATGATGATTTTCCTCCAAATGATTATGTTGATGATGATTGATGGCGTGAGATCACAGACGCATAACCCACAGGGTCTCTGCACGCACCTCCCGCTCTCAAGATCGATCAAAATCCCCTTTCTGGTGAGCCGAACCGGCTCTTTAGATTCCTGAGTGGAATCTCTACTCAATTACCCAATCCACAGGTTCTTTCTTCTTTCCTCACGGCCTCTGCATGAGCCGTGAAAAATTTCCCCACAGGAAAACTGTTATCGGGCTTCGGGGTTTTGGTAAGCCCGCTGTCGAAAGCTTCTCACCTCTCCAATCCTCGATTGTCGATGAGCTCCTTTACACCTTATCCCCTACTGGCTATGCTCTCTAGTCCATGTGACTAGCCCTTATAAGACCGTAGCCTTATCTTCTTCTGTCGGGGTTTCTAGCTTCAAAACCCGATGCACCTTTTTTGTGCGCTAGCCCTCCTGGCTAGACCCTGGTCCACGTGATTGCTACCATATGACCTTAGTCAACCTCCTGTCGGGGTTTCAGGGTTTTCGAAGTCACAATACATACATCCTTTGGATCTGTGATCCCCCGATTACTGACATGCTTTAACCTTAGCTAGCCCTCCTGGCTCAGCCCCTGACCAATGTGACCAACACCCATGACCACAACCTTACCCCTTCGGGGTTTCGGGGTTTGCGATGCCAAAATGTATACACCTACGAGATTCTCGATCCCTTGAATCCTGATTCTCCGTCGTACTGACAGCTGGCCTCCACTATGGTTCTGTCCTCCTTCTCCAGTTTGCTGACAGCTGGCCCCCACTCATCGAGGCTTCGCATTTCGGGATTTCAAAATGCACAAATCACTTGTCCCCGGGATCTCCGATATCCCGATGAACAAAACCCCGATGGATTCTTCCTTGTCGGGGATTTTCCTGATGGCGTTGATGGTTGCCACACATCCTTCCAAATGGACAGTCCCGATTATGTCAGGATTTTGGGACTTTCAATGTTCTGGTTCCTTCGACCTCGAGAACTCCAATTTCCCGATTTTTCGACTCTTGCCAGATCCCTGACAACTGTCCCGTGTGGACGGACGGCTCAGATTTTGTCGGAGTTTCCGATATGGACTTCCCCAATCTCTTTTCCATGGGAATGCTAATTTCCCGATGCGCCAAAACGCCGATGGCACTTGATTTCTGCCACGTGTCCTCTGGCAACAGACGATCCAGATCCTCGTCGGGATTTTGCGACTATTGATGTCCCGATTCTCATGACCTTGAGAATCCCAATTTCCCGATGGCCGATATCCTGATGGCTAAACCTCGTGCAGCTTCCACAGATCCGATGACTGTCAGGTATCTATCCTAGATCTGATGACCCAAATCTGTTCTTCTTGTGCACTCCTCCTCCAGAGGCTAACTTTACGCTACTCCTCCCGATCCAACGGCTGATGGGATTTCTCCATGAGATCCGATGACTCTCGGTCTCCTCCTCCTGTAGGCTCCTCCTGAGCTCCTCCTGGACGTAGAAACCCAACGGTCCAAATTTCTTCTCTTGCCGATTTGACTACGACTGTTGCTCCTCCTGAGCTTCCTGCACTTTCGTCCTGCCTTGGGAGAATTTCCAAGGTTCCAATGGCCTCGACCTTTGCTTCATCTCCACGAACTCCACAACTGTGAGTTCTATTGTGCGTATGATAACGCTGGCCCTCCTGAGTTTTTTATCTTTGAATCCTTGGAGGATTCTTTGACTCCCGCGCCTCTGTAGAGTCTCCTCATGCACACGCTAGTGCTGTCCCTCCTGAGCTTCGTCGAACACTCAGATCCCTAAGGGATTTTATCTTTCTTCTCCCATAGATGGAGAATATGGATGTCCTCTTGGCTATCCTTCTGCCTCAAGCAACTTCTTGCTGAGCCTTCTGGGTATTCAACAACCCAGTGAAGATCCCTCAGTGGATTCTTCTTCTAAGTTCCAGAACTCATAGAGTTCTCTTCACTTCTATGCCTACCTGGACACTTCCTCGATGCCCTCCTGGTAGAGTATCTTCTCCACAGAACGTTCAACAGTTCTGTTCCCTTAAGCACCTATGCACTTGCTCAATGCCCACCTGACAGAGCTCTCAGAATCTCAGTGATTCTTCTTCTCTTGAACTCACAATAGAGTTCCTTCCTTAAATGCACCGCAGTGCTTACGCTCAATGCCCACTTGGCAGAGCTCTACATAATCCTCAATTGAATTCTATCTGCAACTGTGTCTTCTCCCACACAACCTTGCCTCCAAGGTATTCAGCAACCTTGAGGTCTTCCTCCTGAGTTATTGACTCCAGCTCTTGTGCCTCATCACGCGTTTGTCTGAACTCACAGTGTTCAGAAGTGCATCCTCAGTGCACCGATATTCAGAGACTGCAGTACTCTGTCACACCCTCCTGGCATGAAACCTCAAAGACCTTCAACCTGGAATCACACAAAATCCATGCAAATGCACTAACACACACATTCAAAGCATATGAAAGAACACACACAGACATCCATATAACATAGACTCATGCAGGAAAAACTGCTTCCGTTTATATTAAAATGGCAAATGCCTGTATTTACAAAGGTGTTCTCGAGCTCTCTTTGTCTCTTCTCTTCTCTTCTCTACATGTAGATCCTCACACACTACGACTCCTACCAAATGAGATAAGAAAATCTCTTTTACCTGAGGGGCTCATTGAGCGCTTCCCTCCAGGTCTACCTACCCTATTCAATTACAATAAATGGCTGTCTAGTCCAGCATCTGGATCTAGATCTCAGCCGATCTAGCATTAAAGCCGATCTTATCTACAGCCTGCACAAAGGCACAGCTTCTATGGCTCACCAACCTAAAACATTTATTACATTCAATTTCAAATTTCAAATGAGGCTGCGCCTCTCTTCAGCTTGAATGCACGCACTCGACATGGATGGATGGCTGGCTCGATGACGTGGAGAGATGCTTCTGCATCAAACTCCTCAGCTGCAAAACCATGAGCTCCTTCTCATGTTCTTCCCCTCTATGCGGTTGGAAATCCTCCTGGATCCCAAACAAATATCTGGAGTTGTTCATCCGCTCCATCTTGCGGCTGTTGCTGCGCCTTTGCTGCTACTGCCTCTTCTCTACCCAGGTTCTTCTCGTTGGCAGTTCTTGCTGACCCCAACATTAGCTTCCTAATTTCCTCGATCATTGCATCTAGCTGCTCCAGTGGCTGGTCCTGTTTTTGCAGTCTCCTCAGTTGCAAAAATTTTCTGCAATTGGGCAGATCGCTAGGATCTCCCATGCCATCCTCTTCATCTTCATCTGTGGCCTCAAGTTGCCACTCTGCTACAGAGTTCAGCTCCATAGTCTCCCTTTGATTGAATTTCTGTTCAGTCACCTCCTCTGACAGCTCAACTTCTGTCAGTCTTCTTGCTGGCCCTGGATTGTTCAGCCAATCCTCCAACATCTCTAGCTCCATCTCCCATGGAGTAGTAAATATTCCTGCCTGCTCTTTGGCTTCCTTTACTGCTAGCTCCAATGCTACATCTCTTTCAGCTTCCTAACTGAATATGTTGAGACACTCCTCAGAATGCTCATTCTTCCCTTCATTCGCTTGGGCAGTCTCAAATGTCTGCTCCAATTTCCTTTTGACAGTCATCGTCAGCTGTGCCTGTTCTGCTATTGCTGTATCATCTGTAACACAGTTTTCTACCTCCTCCTAGGCAGATGGTAGGAATACTCAAATTTTTCCAATCATCAGAATATCATCTTGATCTTCCTCCTCTTTTTTCAGCTGCACCTGCTGATCCAAATTTTTCTTTGAGCTCACCTACTCTGTCATCTCCCTTGGCTGATTCCAACTCACTTCTGAGTTTATGAGACCCACAGATAGTCTCATCTGCTCATCCCTGCCCACCTGGCGACATGGGATGCTTCCACTGCCCTCCTGGCAGACTATGAGATCAATCGATCCCATCTTCATCAGCACTCCTTGCTGAATTGAACTCTCCTCCGAGTCCATGAGACCTTCAGATGGCCTCGAATCCTCATCTCTTCCCACTTAGAAATATGAGATGCTTTCGCTGCCCTCCTGGCATTCTTAGAGATCCCGCAGTGATCTCATTTCATTGCTCAGCTGGAAATGTGAAATTCCTTGGCTGTCCTCCTAACAGTCCGTGAGATCCTCAGCTGATCTCAACTCGTTGCCCACCTGGAAAATTGTAATTTCCTCTCTGCCCTCCTGGCAGTCCTTGAGATCCTCACCCGATCCCAATTCATCCTCTTCATCATCATCGAGACCTCTCCCAGTCTCTGGCATACATATCTCAACCGTCCTGCTAACAGCCTCCGCTGTCTTTTGACCATCAACTCCCTGACTGGTCATTTTGGTTTTGGATTCTTTCATGGGCCATTCATATACCCATCTCGGCTCCTTATCTTGCCACATATTTAACTCGAGCCTTGCCATTTCTCTTTTTATATCTGCAAGCTCTTCATCTATATCCTCTTGGCTCCACAACTGTCTCCTCCCAGCATACCTACGGCCTTTAGTAGCCATCTTGCTGCCTTTGTTTGCCTTCCTGGAAAATCTGCTGCTGTCACACGACACTAAGAGTTCTACCACCTTCATCATCTTACAGTCTCCCTGACTGTCTTTCTCGACTGCTACTTTCCTACAAACAATCATCACAGAGCCTTTAACACTCTGTCTTCCTCTTGCCTCTTCTGCCTACAATATACAAACATAATCCCGCTCTGATACCAATTGACGTGTGTCAGAGTATTCTCTTCCTCTTCCTTCCTCTTCCTACCTAAAATATACAAGCAAGATTCAAGCTCTGATACCACTTGACGGCGTGAGGTCGCAGACGCATACCCCATAGGGTCTCTGCACACACCTCCCGCTCTCAGGATTGATCAAAATCCCCTTTCTGGTGAGCCGAAGTGGATCTTTAGATTCCTGAGTGGAATCTCTGCTCAATTACCCGATCCATAGGTCCTTTATTCTTTCCTCACGGCCTCTGCATGAGCCGTGAACAATTTCCCCACAAGAAAACTATTATCAGGCTTCGAGGTTTCGGGGTTTCGGTATGCCCGCTGTCGAAAGCTTCTCACCTCTCCAATCCCCGATTGTCGATGAGATCCTTTTCACCTTAGCCCCTACTGGCTATGCTCTCTAGTCCATGTGACTAGCCCTTATAAGACCGCAGCCTTATCTTCTTCTTTCGGGGTTTCCATCTTCAAAACCTGATGCGCCTTTTTTGTGTGCTAGCCCTCCTGGCTAGACCCTGGTCGACGTGACCGCTACCATATGAACTTAGTCAACCTCCCGTCAGGGTTTCAGGGTTTTCGATGTCACAATACATACATCCTTTGGATCCACGATCCCTCAATTCTCGACGCGCTTTAACCTTAGCTAGCCCTCCTGGCTCAGCCCCTGACCAATGTGACCAACACCCGTGACCACAACCTTACCCCTTCAGGGTTTAGGGGTTTGCGATGCAAAAATGCATACGCCTATGGGATTCTCGATCCTTCGAATCCTGATTCTCCATTGTACTGACAACTGGCCTCCACTATGGTTCTGTCCTCCTTCTCCGGTTTGCTGACAGATGGCCCCCACTCATCAGGGTTTCACGTTTTGTGATTTCAAAATGCACAAATCACTTATCCCTGGGATCTCTGATATCCCGATGAACAAAACTCTGATGGATGCTTCCCTGTTGGGACTTTTCCCGATGGCGCTGATGGTTGCCACACGTCCTTCCAAATGGACAGTCCTAATTATGTCAGGATTTCGGGACTTTCGATGTCCTGGTTCCTTCGACCTCGAGAACTCCGATTTCCTGATTTTTCGACTCTCGCCATATCCCTGACAACTGTCCCGTGTGGACGGACGGCTCATATTTTGTCGGAGTTTCCGATCTGGACTTCCCCGATCTCTTGTCCACGAGAATGCCAATTTCCTGATGCGCCAAAACGTCGATGGCACTTGATTTCCACCACGTGTCCTCTGCCAATGGATGGTCCAGATCCTCGTCGGGATTTCGCAGCTATTGATGTCCCGATTCTCACGACCTCGAGAATCCTGATTTCTCGATGGCTGATATCCTGATGGCTAAACCTCGTGCAGCTTCCACAGATCCGACGACTGTCGGGTATCTTTCCTAGATCTAATGACCCTGATCTATTCTTCTTATGCGCTCCTCCTCTAGAGGCTAACTTTACGCTACTCCTCCCGATCCAACGACTGACGAGATTTCTGCATGAGATCCGACGGCTCTCGGTCTCCTCCTCCTGTAGGCTCCTCCTGAGCTCCTCCTGGATGTCAACGATCCAGATTTCTTCTCCTGCTGATCTAATGGGGGCTGCTACTCCTCCTGAGCTTCCTGCGCTTTCGTCCTGCCTTGGGAGAATTTCCAAGGTTCCAACGGCCTCGACCTTTGCTTCGTCTCCGTGAACTCCATGACTATGAGTTCTACTATGCGTATGAGAATGCTGGCCCTCCTGAGTTTTTTTATCTTTGAATCCTTGGAGGATTCTTTGACTCCTGCACCTCTGTAGAGTCTCCTCACGCACACGCTAGTGCTGTCCCTCCTGAGCTTCGTCAAACACTCAGACCCCTAAGGGATTTTATCTTTCTTCTCCCACAGATGGAGAATATGGATGCCTTCCTAGCTATCCTTCTGCCTCAAGCAACTTCTTGCTGAGCCTTTTGGGTATTCAACAACCCAGCGAAGATCCCTCAGTGGATTCTTCTTCTAAGTTCCAGAACTCATAGAGTTCTCTTCACTTCTGTGCCTACCTGCACACTTCCTCGACGCCCTCCTGGCGGAGTATCTTCTCCACAGAACGTTCAACAGTTCTGTTCCCTTGTGCACCTATGCACTTTCTTAATGCCCACCTGGCAGAGCTCTTAGAATCTCAGTGATTCTGCTTCTCTTGAACTCACAACATAATTTCTTCCTTAAATGCACCGCAATGCTTACGCTCAATGCCCACTTGGCAGAGCTCTACAGAATCCTCAATTGAATTCTATATACAACTGTGTCTTCTCCCACACAGCCTTGCCTCCAAGGTATTCAACAACCTTGAGGTCTTCCTCCTGAGTTTTTGACTCCAACTCTTGTGCCTCAGCACACCTTTGTCTGAACCCGCAGTGTTCAGAAGTGCATCCTCAGTGCATCGGTATTCAGAGACCGCAGTACTCTGTCACACCCTCCTGGCATGAAACCTCAACGATCTTCAACCTGGAATCACACAAACTCCCTGCAAATGCTCTAACACACACATTCACAGCATATGAAAGAACACACACAGACATCCATATAACATAGAATCATGCAGGAAAAACTTCTTCTGTTTATATTAAAATGGAAAATGCCTGTATTTACAAAGGTGTTCTCGAGCTCTCTCTGGCTCTTCTCTTCTCTTCTCTACATGCAGATCCTCACACACTACGACTCCTACCAAATGAGATAAGAAAATATCTTTTACCTGAGGGGCTCATCGAGCGCTTCCCTCCAGGTCTACCTACCCTATTCAATTACAATAAATGGCTATCTAGTCCAGCATCTGGATCTAGATCTCAGCCGATATAGCATTAAAGACGATCTTATCTACAACCTGCATAAAGGCACGGCTTCTATGGCTCACCAGCCTAAAACATTTATTACATTCAATTTAAAATTTCAAATGAGGTTACACCTCTCTTCATCTTTAATGCACGCGCTCGACGTGGCTGGCTGGCTGGCTGACGTGGAGAGATGCTCCTGCATCAATGATGTTCTCAATAATTTAGCTACAACAAATCAAGGTGATCGACATTCTCTAGTTCAGTCTCCTGACAATGTTTTGCTTGATACTCCTTGTGGTGATAAGGAAAATCCTTCTAGTGAGGATGATAGAATAGTGGAGACATTGAAAATAAACATTGTGTCTAGGACCATGTGTTGAGTCCCCATTTTGACACTTCTATTATCCTATATTATCCTCTATCTGAGTCTATTTTACCTATGATATGTGTATATGATTGACCATTTCCTCCACAAACCTACTTTGTGACCTTGTCCATGTGCATAGAGAGGTAACCTATGTTAAAGCATGATTTGTTTGATTTTCTTGATTAAATTGGATTTAATGGTTGATTATTTATGCTCCTAATTACTTTGACTCTTAATTAAGTATCTCCATTCGGTACTACCACTGATTTGGTACTGCAACAATCACTTGATCCGGTACTCTGCTGGATCCGGTACTCCACTGATTCGATACTCCGCTGGATTCGATACCCTACCTGATTCGGTACCGATATTCCTCTTAATCCAGTACTATGCAGTGATCCACTACTACGAGCTCAATTCCTATTCCGGTACCATCTCAATACCTCTTCTGGTACCACCAACTCAACGCCTCTTCTGGTGCCACCATCTCAAAGCCTCATCCGGTACCAGCAGCTCAATGCCTCATATGGTACTAGCCTCGTGCCTATTCCAGTACTACCATTGTCCTGGTCCGGTACCCAGAGTTATGATTGTGATAGTCTGGTACTAAACCCCTGTCTTCAAGATTTACATGTTGAATGAGTATGCTGGTGGTGATTCCAAGAAGTTAGTTGGATGGAAGTATCTTGAGGTAGTTTTGGAGATCATGATAGACTTCATCACTCATGCACTTTGTGTCATGAGGATGAAGTCCACCCCTAGAGATACGATATGAATTACCAATTGTAATATTTTGAAACCATTTTATAATTATCCTCAGACCTTGGTTATAACGGATCACCTTATTTAAAAAGGGATGTTGTGTAGATGATATAAGTAAGTAGTAAGTAAAGGATGATACACATTGTTATGTTGAATGAAATGTTGAACTGCCGATTCAATCGAACAATTGAAGGAATACAAATGATATTTTGTGCAATTCATGAGCATGAGTAAATTTTTTTAGTCTGCAATTTCTTTAGAGGTACCTTGTTGGTTCAGCAAGGGCCCACCACCCCAACCAAGGTAAACCTCCCTGTACATGTCTTTGTGTGTTGTAAGTCAATTGTGTGAGTTTTGTGTGTTGTAAATGATTTTAAATGCATAACCTTTTCTAAGTACAATATAGATTTATTTGATTTTGAATCAGTGTGAGTAAATGGTTATATATTGAGCAGACTAGATAATTCCGTTTCCATTTCTACAGATTGATATTTAATTGATAAGAGTTTGATAGATGTGTGGGATTGTTAAGTAAGTAAATGCCGTTGTTTTGAATTTCTGATTGTGGTGTTCTTAGTAGGTACAAGAACCATAAGACTTCATCTCTCACCTTTATGCTCCATATAATGAAGTCTCTCAATCATATTGATTGTTTCATGTATTAAAGAAAGTTTGATTGGAATTGATAGGGTTATGATTGGTTTCTTTCTAAGAGTGAACAAATTGGATTGTTGATTACTGTTTCAAATGCTAAAAGAAGCAAGATCTTAGTTCATCTCTCCATTTCATTAGCCTATAGTGAACCGAATTGTCATCTAAGCAAGAACCTTTTCAATTGAGTTCTTGTTTGATAGTTTTGTTTGTTGGAAGGTTTACAGTTGGGAGTAAGCTTGTCATTGATGGGAAGAACAACGATGGCAAAGATAAGCGGGAGTTGAAGTGCCGAAACAATTCACCACCGAAGTGGCGAAATCACAAAGTGATGAAATTACAAGGTGGACGAAATCACGAAGCGGGGAAATCGTGAAGGTGGATGAAATCGCGAAGCAGCGAAATCATGAAGTGGTGAAATTGTGAGAAGATCTGGGCCATAGGATCTGGTGTATCTACGAAGGCTCAATAGCCATTGTATATGGTGAAGCTGCAAGGCGGATAAGTCCAAGAGTCATCCAACTCCCCAAAACTGTGAAGGAATCCTGGCTGTCCATCGGGGACAGTCATGGACCGTTGATCAAGAGGACGCGTGGTGGAAGATCATCATGTCCCTGACTAGAAATTCAAAGGAACGAGGTTCCCTAACTTCTCGAATTCGCGATATGTGAAATCACGAAATAATCTCAACCATTAGATCGAGGCCAAATATGGACCGTTGATTAGGCACAATGAAGGCTCGTGGAGTTGCGAAGTCCCAATAAAATCTTGACCATTGATCCAAGAGAGATGCGTGGCAAGAGATTAGAGCATGTCAAAGCTCCATCTTGGAGTTTCACGTATCGCAACTTGGAGTGACGAGAACCTCCATCACAGGAATCGCGAGATGCAAACTCATGATAAGATCTGGACCGTCAGATCACCAAGGGTTCTGGACCATTGATATAAGCTCCATCTCGGAGCTTTTCCTATCACGACTTGGAGTGATAAGAACCTCCATCTAAGGAACCACAAGATGCGAATTTGCGAAAAGATCAGTACTGTCAGATCACCTGGAACGTGGACCGTTGATCTGAGCTCTATCTCAGAGTTTTTCCTATCATGAATTGGAGTGACGAGACCCTCCATATAAGGAATAGTGAGATGCGATATCACGAAAATATCAGGACCGACAAATCACCTAGAACGTGAACCATCGATCTGGTCTCCATCTCGGAGTTTCGCCTATCGCGACTTGGAGTGACGAGAGCCTTCATCTAAGGAACAATGAGATACAAGATCATGAAAATATCTGGACCATTGATTCATCGAGATCGTGGACCATCGATCAGGGTCGATGAAGATCATGAGTTCATAGCACCTTTTAGAGCAGACAGTGGTCACCGCCTATGGTCACGTGGAGGAAGGACATAGTTCATATAAGCTCCATTTCAGGGTTTCGGGGGATCGTGACTTGGAGAGTCAAGATGCCTCATCTCTAGATTCACGAAATGCGAAATTGCAAAAGTGATTTATGCATAAGCATGTGGTCACAGCCATTGGGCACATCGATGAAAGATGGAGGAAGAAGCTAGAGGTGCTAATCTTCACCACAGGGATCCCGAAATGCCAAATTACGAAATGGAAAAATAGGCACAAGATTCTTTATCCTTAATCCAATGGTTCATGAGAAGTTGAACAAGATCGAAGGGATAATTTTGCGTTTCTCAGTGTAACAGCAAAAACAAATGATGACCTCTGCCAGAGGACTCAAAGAGGATTGCGTGTGATTGCCAAAGAAGATGAAGAGTCTCAAGGCATCTTCCAATGCATTGAGGATTATTGATACAGGCGATTGACAGATGGAAGGGGATTGAAGTCTGTAGCTAAAAACATAAAGGATAAGCTCGTCTAAGATAGAGAAGACGAAGAGTCTCGACTGCCAGAGAGGCTGAGGAATCTCAGCATGACATCCAGTGATGTTGAACGCAGTGTGAGGAGGCAGAGGGATTGCGTGCATTGCATGCACAAGTAGCACATAAGCTATAAGTACATGATACAGAGAAGAGTTGAGGTGGCTGTTGGTGTAGCTGTGATTGTCATTGTTGAAGGTGATTCATGCATGAATAAAGATTAGAGTGCAGTAGCTGAATTGAATAGAAGAAGAACTGTGCAGTGAATGAACATGGCGCACAGAGCATAAAAAGTAGAAGAACAGACAGTGCAAGTCATGTGTGCAGGAAGGCAGTGAGGTAGATAGAGCAATGAAATGTAGCATAACAGTGATGAGTCTGGTAAGCCATTGTTGAACATTATATCACTGTAATGCATTTCAGTAGAAAAGATTTATAAAATAGGGTGGTAGGGAGGTGCTAGGGAGGACTGTTGTCCTCAGAGGTTCAAGTGGGTGCTTGAACTCAGGGAGTTGGCGCTTCCTTCTAGTTGGTGCTAGAGAAACCAGAGAGTTGGTGCTTCCTTCTAGTGGGTGCTAGAGAAAAACAGAGAGTTGGTACTCTTAGCAAGTTGCAGCTTGTAAAACAGAGGTTGTAGTCTCACAATGAGTTGGTGCTCATATGTATGATAATGTAAAGAATGTAAATCATTCTTATCATATAAAGAAGAAGAGGTTTTTACTCTGTATGGGGTTTTTTGGGAAATATTTGTCTTTGTGTTTCTCATATATGTGACCGATGCTGAATGTGCCATTGTTTATTTCCCTGCATTATTGTGATCATCATTGAGTGCCTTGTAAAGATTTTAAAAGAAGCATAATTGTTTAAGCATGGTAACAACTAATTCACCCCCTCCCTCTCAGTTGTCCAACAATTGGTATTAGAGCCAACCCCTTTTATATAAGGCTAGATCCTAGAGCTTAAACATGTCAAGCCATGAAGGAAATTCAATCAATAAGGCCTTTTTGTTCAATGGAACAAACTTTTCCTTCTGGATAGTTAGAATGAGAACCTACATAATGTCGTTAGGTGCAGATGTCTGGGATGTGGTAGATACTGGTTATGTAAAGCCATTTGTGCTAGCTAATAAGGATGACAAACTATAATTTAGCTTTAACGCTAAGGCTATGAATGCTATCTTGAGTGGTCTTGTAGAAGCATAGTTTGTAAAATTTACGCACCTAGGAACTACCAAAGAAATGTGGGACAAACTCATTAGCATCTATGAGGGTAATGAGAAGGTAAAGGATGCAAAGCTTCAAACCTACATAATACGGTTTGAACAGATGAAGATGAAGGAAGATGAAACTGTTGGAAAATACTTTCTAAGAGTAGAAGAAATGGTAAATGCAATGAAGGCACTTAGTGAAAAAATTGATGAACCTTCTTTAGTTCAGAAAATCTTGAGAACTCTCCCAGATAGGTTCAACCCGAAGGTCTCTACTATAGAAGAACTTAATGATTTAAAAACCTTGGAGTTTCATCAACTGCTAGGAACATTGATTGCATATGAAATGAGAATAGTTAAAGATAAATCTACCTCCAGAGAAGCTTCATTTAAAGCAGACAAGAATGAGGATTCTGAGCCCGATGAAATTGAAGCAAAATTTGTGAAGAGACTGAAGAAGGGATCGGGCAAATACAAAGGTAAACTGCCTTTCAAATGTTTCAACTATGGTAGGATAGGTCATTTTGCAAACAAATGTACCCACAAAGGAAAGGATCAAACATGTGATGATGAGAAGAAGTACAAACACATAAATTTATTTAAAGAGAAAAACTTTAAGAAGAAAAGTCTGTGCGTAAACAATGATGATGATCCTTCAGATGATGAATAAAATGACTCCTCTATTGAAGATAAACTAAATGACTTCATACTTATGGCCAAAGAGGATTATGATAATAAAGGCATAGGGAGTGATGAAGAAGAAGTTGTGGTTGATATGGAAGGAGAACTGATCAGTGCACTGGAAGAGATTGATAGACTAAGAATCAAGAACA
>SNQJ01S0015608.1:16874-52681 GCA_010110895.2 Picea sitchensis | reverse complement strand
ACCTTGAGGCAGTAAAATATCTTCCGAGAATATCAAAGCCCCAAGATTCAATGTGTAAACCCTGTCAAGTAGGGAAGAAAAATAGGACACAATTTAAGTCCAAGAGATTTACTTCAATAGAGAAACCACTCCAACTAGTTCATATGGATTTATGTGGACCATCAAGATAGGAAGGCATAGGGAAAGAAAACTACTTCATGCTGATTATCGATGATTACTTCAGACTTACTTGGGTTGCCTTTCTCAAAGAAAAAGCTGAAGCATTTGAGAAGTTTAAAATATTTAAGGCTTTAACAGAGACTCAAACAGGCAAGAGGTTAAAGAAAGTAAGATTAGATTGGGGAGGAGAGTTTATGTTAAGAGACTTCAAGGAATTCCGCGATGAACATGGGATCAAGAGAGAATACACAATCCCAAGAACTCCACAACAAAATGGAGTTGTTGAGAGGCAAAACAGAGCACTGCAGGAAATGGCTAGGTCAATGATGAATGAGAAGAATATTGGTCAAACCTACTGGGTAGAAGCAATACACACAATAGTCCATGTGCTTAACAAAGCCCACCTTAGACCACAAAGTGATAAGACACCTTATGAATTATGGTTTAGAAGACTTGCCTCAATCAAACACTTCAGAGTCTTTGGGAGTAAATTCTACATAAAGAATAATGATGAGAACCTCGACAAATATGATGACAGGGCTGATGAAGGTATATTCTTAGGGTACACTACAAACAGTAAAGGATATAGATGCTATAATAAGAGGCTGCATAAAATGGTTGACTGTATTGATGTAAAAATTGATGAAGGAATCCCAACAAGAGAGGTGTACAGTAATGAGTCTTCTACATAAGACACAACTAAAGATGAAGATGAACAGGTCCAAGAATCAGAAAATGAAGACTCTAAATCAGATGAAGACTTAGACACTCGAACAGACTCAAATCAGTAGTCAACTTCAAATTCCTCCTCCAGAATCATTCAAAAGAATCATCCTACAAGTCAGATAATTGGAGAAAAAGACAAAGGTGTACAAACCAGGAGAAAGCTAATCAAAACCATCAAACAATCTCATACAGCTTTCATATCCATGCTGGAACCCAAGAATTTCAATGAAGCCAACAAATATGATCACTGGGTTAAAGCAATGAATGATGAACTGAAGAGATTGAGAAAAAAAAAACGTGGGAGATGGTTCAAAGACCTGAAGGTAAAAATGTCATTGGCTCCAAATGGATCTTTAAGAATAAGCTGAATGAGCAAGGACAAGTTATCAGGAACAAAGCAAGGTTAGTCTGTAAAGGCTATGCTCAGATAGAAGGACTGGATTTTGGTGAAACATTTGCGCTTGTAGCAAGATTAGAAGCCATCAGAATGTTTCTTGCCTATGCTTGTCATAAAAGGTTTAAAGTCTATCAAATGGATGTCAAGTTAGCCTTTCTAAATGGAGAATTAAGTGAAGAAGTCTATATGGAACAACCAGAGGGTTTCAAACTGTCTGATAACCCTGACTTAGTATGCAAGCTGAAGAAAGATTTATATGGTTTAAAACAAGCCCCTCGAGCCTAGTATCACAAACTGGATACGTATCTCAAAGACAAAGGGTTCAAGAGAGGAACAACTGACAACAATCTGTATATTAAAACAAAGGATAATAATTTTCTCATTGTACTGGTCTATGTAGATGACATCATCTTTGGATGTAATAAGGATTCATTGGTACAATGATTTGCTTCTGCCATGGAGTCTAAATTTGAAATGTCTATGATAGGAGAACTGTCATTTTTTCTTGGTCTACAAATTACTCAGAGATCCGAAGGGATGTTCATTTTTCAAGAAAAATATCTAAGAGAAATGTTGAAAAGGTTTCAAATGGAAGATTCTAAAACTGTGGGTACACCTATGGTAACTGGATGTAATTTAAGCAAGGATGATGATTCACCTGATGTTGATCAAAGCTCATATCGATCAATGATAGGAAGCCTGCTATACATCACAACATCTCGCCCAGACATAATGCATGCTGTAGGAATGGTAGGAAGATATCAGGCTGCACCTAAACAGAGTCATTTGCAAGCTATCAAAAGGATATTCAGGTATTTGAAAGAAACAATGACTTATGGTCTGTGGTATTCTAGAAATCAAAATCTTCAGCTGACTACTTATTCAGATGCAGATTGGGCAAACTGTGTTGATGAGAGAAAAAGCACCAGTGGAGGAGCATTCTTCCTAGGTTATTCCTTAGTAGCCTGTCTTAGTAAAAAGCAAGGTTCCATTTCTTTATCAACCACAGAGGCAGAGTACATTGCTGCTACTACCTGTTGCACTCAGGTATTATGGATGATTCAAACACTTGCAGACTTGGAGGTAAAATACACAACACCGATCCCAATTAATTGTGATAACACTAGTGCCATCATTGTGTCTAAAAATCCTGTATTCCACTCCAAGACCAAGCATATTCTCATAAAATATCATTTTCTGAGAGAGTAGGTCACCAATCAGATTGTCAGGTCAATTACATACCCACTACAGAACAAATTGCAGACATCTTTACTAAACCTCTAGCCAAGACACCATTTGAATATCTCAGACATAAGCTTGGTGCCATCCCGTCTCACATCTAAGAGAGTCCATCCTGTTAGGGGGAGTCTTGTATTGATTGCATATCTGATACCTCATAAAATTATTGCAACAGCTCAGGGGGAGCGTGTTTTCTTTGACATTGATGTCAAAGGGGGAGAAAAGGAGTTGTCCGGATCGGATGCTGCAGTTGGAGGTCCAAATAGATTAGCGCAACCATTTAGGTTTTCCATCAATGCTAAAGGGGGAGATTGTTGGAAGGTTTGTAGTTGGGAGTAAGCTTGTCAATGATGGCAAGAACAATGATGGCAAAGATAAGTGAGAGTTGAAGTGCTGGAACACTTCACCACCTAAGTGGAGAAATTGAGAAGTGACGAAATCGCAAGGTGGACGAAATCGCGAAGGTGGATGAAATTGTGAAGTAGCGAAATCGCAAGAAGGTCTGGGCCATAGGATCTGGGGTATCTACGAAGGCTGAATAGCCATTAGATATGGTGAAGCTGCAAGGGGAATAAGTCCAAGAGTCATCCAACTCCCCAAAACTGTGAAGGAATCCTGGACATCCATCAGGGACAGTCATGGACCGTTGATCAAGAGGATGCGTGGTGGAAGATCGTCATGTCGCTGACTGGAAAGTCAAAGGAATGAGGTTCCCTAACTTCTCAAATTTGCGATATGTGAAATCATGAAATAATCTCAACCGTTAGATCAAGGCCAAATATGGAACATTGATCAGGCACAACGAAGGCTCGTGGAGTTGTGAAGTCTTGATAAAATCTTGACCGTTGATCCAAGAGGGATGCGTGGCAGAAGATCATAGCATGACAAAGCTCCATCTCAGAGTTTCTCGTATCGCGACTTGGAGTGACGAGAACCTCCATCACAGGAATCGCGAGATGCGAACTCACGATAAGATCTGGACTGTCAGATCACCAAGGGTTCTGGACCATTGATCTAAGCTCCATCTCGGAGCTTCGCCTATCATGACTTGGAGTGAAAAGAACCTCCATATAAAGAACCACGAGATGCTAATTCACGAAAATATCAGGACCATCAGATCACCTAGAACGTGGACCGTTGATCTGAGCTCTATCTCAGAGTTTCTCCTATCGCGACTTGGAGTGACGAGACCCTCCATATAAGGAACATTGAGATGCGATATCACCTAGAATGTGGACCATCGATCTGAGCTCCATCTCGGAGTTTCTCCTATCGCGACTTGGAGTGACGAGAGCCTCCATCTAAGGAACAACAAGATACGAGATCACGAAAATATCTGGACCGTTGATTCATCGAGATCGTGGACCGTCGATCAAGGTCGATGAAGATCATGAGTTTGCAGTGCATTTTAGCGCAGACAATGGTCACCACCTATGGTCATGTGGAGGAAGGACCTAGTTCAGATAAAATCCATTTCGGGGTTTTAGGGATCGCGACTTGGAGAGTCGAGATGTCTCATCTCCAGATTCACGAAATGTGAAATCACGAAAGTGATTTATGCATAAGAGTGTGGTCACAACCATTGGGAACATCGATGGAATATGGAGGAAGAAGCTAGAGGTGCTAAGCTTCACCACAATCCCTAAATGATGAATTACGAAATGGCGAAACAGGCACAAGATTATTTATCCTTAATCCAACAGTTCAGGAGAAGTTGAACAAGATCGAAGGGCTACTTTTGTGTTTCTTAGTGTAACAACTAAAACAAATGATGACCTCTTCTAGAGGACTGAGTGTGATAGCCAAAGAAGATGAAGAGTCTCAAGGCATATTCCAATGCATTGAGGATTATTGATACAGGTGATTGTCGGATGGAAGGGGATTGAAGTTTGTAGCTGAAAACAAAAAGGATAAGCTCGTCTAAGACAGAGAAGACGAAGAGTCTTGACTGCTAGAGAGGCTAGGGAATCTCAGCATGACATCTAGTGATGCTGAACGCGGTGTGAGGAGGCAGAGGGATTGCATGCATTACATGCACAATTAGCACAGAAGCTATAAGTACACGATACATAGAAGAGTTGAGGTGGTTGTTGGTGTAGCCGTGATTGTCGTTGTTGAAGGTGATTCATGCATGAAGAAAGATTAGAGTGCAGCAGCTGAATTGAACAGAAGAGGAACTATGCAGTGAATGGACATGGTGCACAGAGCATAAAAAGAAGAAGAACAGATAGCACAAGTCATGTGTGCAGGAAGGCAATGAGGCAGACAGAGCAACGAAATGCAGCATAATAGTGATGAGTTTGGTAAGCCATTGTTGAACATTATATCACTGTAATGCATTTCAGTAGCAAATATTTATAAAACAAGGCGGTAGGGAGGTGCTAGGGAGGACTGTTGTCCTCAGAGGTTCAAGTGGGTGCTTGAACTCAGGGAGTTGGTGCTAGAGAAACCAGGGAGTTGGTGCTTCCTTCTAGTGGGTGCTAGAGAAAAACAGAGAGTTGGTACTCTTAGCAAGTTGTAGCTTGCAAAGCAGAGGTTGTAGCCTCACAATGAGTTGGTTCTCATATGTATGATAATGTAAAGAATGTAAATAATACTTATCATATAAAGAAGAAGAGGTTTTTACCCTGTATGGGTTTCCTTGGGAAATATTTGTCTCTGTGTTTCTCATATATGTGACTGATGCTGAATGTGCCATTGTTTATTTCCCTGCATTATTGTGATCATCATTGAGTGCCTTGTAAAGATTTTAAAAGAATCATAATTGTTTAAGCATGGTAACAACTGATTCACCCCCCCTTCTCAGTTGTCCAACATTGTCATTAGTTTTATCCTCTGAGTTTGAAGTTGTGTGAAGCATTCATATATTCTAAAATAGAGTGTTATGTTATTAATTATTTCCTAATTGAGCTAGATACAAAAAACATAGATATGTTACCTATTTTCGACACATATAGTGTAACAACTCTTTTGATTACGAATCCTGGATTGACATATAAATGAGTGCAATATACGAAGTGTATATATATATACCAACATTTTGGCATCGTTTTTGGTGAGTTGTAAACGATAATAGGTAGAATTTTGAGTTTGATTGGTTTGATGAGTTTGGATTGGATTTAAGGACAATTTGAGGGCAGAGAGAAGAAAATAAGACGAGAGGTAAGAACATGTGCATCCACTTTGGCGGGGTTGCTCCAAAGTCAGGTTGTCCTCTTACGTTTAATAGTTAAAAGTTTGTGTTTCATTAGTATTAGAGTTTCTTATTTTTTATGAGTAGGTATAGGGATAATAAAGGTAGATTTATTGCTTCCAAAATTTCAGAAAAGTTAGAAAAACAAACGACAAGACCCACCTCCCCCCTGCCACTAATTCAACTAAAATTCATGCAGGAAAAATTCTCAGAGGAGAAATTTCAATGGCAACAATTGAAACAACAACCAAAGGAACTAAATCTAAAGCCACTGTTCAGATTGAAAGAATAATAGAACAAGAAAGAGGGGAATCACTGATGACCCCATCAGAAGGAGAAGATGGAAAAGAGACAGAGGTAGTGATAGAGGAAGTTGCATCTACCATTGGGGCAACACAAAAGGTATTGGAATAGTTAGATATACCAAAAAACCCAGTGGTTGAACCATCACTTAGTGGGGAGACATCATTAGCACCCTACAAAGTATTATTAGACATGGAATATGAAGAGGGAAATGCAAACAACAAAATAGAGAGATTTGGATTCCCAGTATTAGACATTGCCAGAGACGTTGCTATGAATAATATTCCATTGTTCCCACTGCCTCACTTCCATGGTATGTCAACATAAGATCCTGATTCATTTTTTTTTGAATTTGATATACTATGTAGGAGTCATAATTTCCAGCCACACTAAAAGACTTAGCATAAAGGTGGTTTATGAACCTAGAAGAACACACTATCTTATCTTGGGATGGTATGAAGGAGAATTTCCTCCAGAAATATCAAGACTATTGCAGACCTAGGGATTCTAGGAATGGCATATTTAAAATGCAACAATCTAAGGAAGAAAGTTTGGAAGATTACCTAGAAAGGTTCCTATATAACTACGAAAAGAAAAATAAATTTTCTTTAGACACAACCATAGTTAGGACCATCTTCCTAAAAGGTGTGATGGATAACTGCATTGAAGTACTAAACCTCATGAGTTCTGGAGATGTTTACCAAAATCCATTTGTAGACATTGCAAAGTATAGTAAAAGATACTCCCGCAGTCAAGCCAAAACAGGAAAAAGTGTAAGGGATCCTATAAACATAATTACTAAACCCGCACCAGGAGGTGTTACTAGGATATAATTGGGGAATATACTAGAGAAATTCAAAATAGATATCCTAAACACCATCATCTCTCAACTTGATACCATTAAAATTAAAATAAAACAACAAGAAGAAAATGCTACTTTGGCAATTTTTTGTCCTCGATGTAGGAAAAAGAATCCTGAAAAGGAATCTCCCATTAATGTTATCGAAATTTGTGGCCTTTGTACAAAATATCACCCTACCAATGAGTGTCCCTCTTTACCTAGACTAAAATCCATTTTTAAGGGAGGGGGAGAACCTCTGGAAACATCATATCCCCCCAAGAGGACATGGACACAACAAAATCCCAATATGTTTGTAGACCCCACCACACAATATTCACAACAACAATGGGTACCTCCAATGTCTTATCCTCAATGGTCACCTTAACAACCACAAATCCATCCTTGGCAACAAGGATGGAGAGGGCCTGCATATGGGAATGCCACCTTTCAGCCAACAAAATTTCCCACCTACCCATAATACCTTTCCAATATTTCTTAGTTTCTACCGAGATTTAATCCCCATGTTCTTCCTCCACCTCTATAGATGCAAAAACAACTAGCACTGCCTATCAACCCAAATCTGCAGCAACAAATGCAAGCTACACCTATCCCAAAACCTCCTCAACCTACCCCTATTCCTACACAACCCATTCCTAATCCAAATAATATACCTACACAAAATGTACAAAATATTGAAGTACAAACCTTCCCCACTTATGTGATAACTCCTGCTTCATTTAATGGAATTGAATTAAGATCAGGGTTTGAATAAACCAAATCCTACTATGGTTATTCAAGAATAAGAACAAGCAGATAATCAAGCAGTTCAAGAAGAATAACAAGTAGATAATCAAATAGTTAAAGAAGAAGAACAAATGGATAACCAATTAGATAAAGAAAGAAACACCCCTGTACAACATGAAATTCGTCCTCACACTTCTCACCCAACATAAATGCTTCATAAAACTAATCCTCTTCCTTATTCAGAAAGGTTACTTGTGAAGAAATCAAAGGTACCTCTAGGGTATAATCTAGAGACTGAAGTTATAAACATATGTGTAAAGATTCCCCTACTTTAGTCCATCAAGGATATATCTATTTATGCTAAGATTGTAAGGGATCTTTGCATTATAAATCCATGGAGGAATAGGAAGGAGCCTTTTGTTATAGAGGTGGTTGGACAATTATCAGGATTTGTATCAGAAATTCCATCCAAATATAATGATCCAGGACATCCAGTGGTAACCATAGAGATTAACAGTGTTTGTTTTCCAAACACACTTATTGATCTAGGAGCAACAATAAATGTTATGTCGGTTGACACCATGAAAACGTTGCAACTAAATCACCTAAGACCAACACAAACTTTGTTGGAATTAGTAGACAAATCAATCATCATCCCAACATGAAGCCTAGATGATATAACCGTTACTTTGGCCTAATGGGAATACCCTGTGGATTTCTTAGTGATTCGTCCCAAATCCTCCAAACCAGGACATCCAATAGTGCTTGGACGACCTTGGTTGGCCACTGTTGATGCGTTTATTAGTTGTCAGTCTGGAGAGATGAAAATTTCCAATGGCACCCAAAGTAAAAAAAAATCCTCTTTCCTCCTTCCCAACCAGCCACTGAAGTTCCTCTCTGGTTGGAGAATCCCTATGGGGAGGAAGACTGTACTCAACCCATGTTGACACTCTAACAAGTAAAAGGACTTTAAGAGAAAACTAAAGAACAAATCTTAAGCCTGTTTTTGGCTGATACAAAATGCATTGAATACCCTCAATCTTTTCCTAAATACACACATATCTTCAGCTCTGAATTCTAGGAAATATGGAACCCCTCCACCTCTAGAGTAGCCACCGTTTCACAAGTAGATGAAGGGAAAGAATTAGCTATCCAGGCTGTTGAAATCAGCCCTGGAAAATCCTTGTACATCAATGCTAGTTTAGAAACAGATCAACAAGAAAAATTGATTCAAATGATTCAAGGGAAATTTGGTTCTTTTGCATGGGATTACTCCGACATGAAAGGGATCCACCCAGACACTTGTATGCATCATATTTACACTAATGACCAAATTAAAAATATTAGGCAACCCTTAAGAAGAATGAATCCAACCTTGAAAGACATAGTGAAAGAAGAACTCCAGAAACAACTGCATGCCAATTTCATTTACCTTATATCAGATAGCAAGTGGGTATCCCCATTAGTTGTTGTTCCTAAGAAAAATGGTAAATGGAGGATTTGTGTGGACTTTTGAGAATTGAACAAGTCTACCTACATAGATTACTTTCCTTTTCCTTTCATAGACCAGGTCTTGGACAATTTGTCTAGGAAGAGTTATTTTTCTTTCTTGGATGGCTTTAGTGGTTACAATCAGATCCAAATTTCACCAGAAGATCAAGACAAAACCACATTTACTTGCCCATGGGGCACCTATGCCTATAAGGTTCTTCCTTTTGGTTTGTGTAATTCCCTTGCTAGCTTTAAAAGGGTTGTCTTGGCCATTTTCTCTGATTTGAGCCATGACTATGTAGAAGTCTACATGGATGACTTCACAGTATATGGGGATGATTTCTAGTAGGCATTGGACAATTTGGAGAAAGTATTGATTAGTTGTAAAGAAACCAACCTTTCCCTTAGTCATGAAAAATATAGAATGATGCTCACTGAAGGAATTGTTTTAGGTCACGACATCTTCGGTACCGGAATAAGGGTATACCATGCCAATAGTGACATCATTTCCCAAATCAAAATCCCTAGCTGATCCAGATTATTTTCAGCATGAAATGAGAGCGGAGATATAATAAAGAAATGCACATAGATATCGCGTATATCCAATAATATAACATAAATATGTCATAAATGAAACCATAAACACAAAGATACAATAATACACGATTTATATTAATAAAATAAATGTACAGAGACTGTAAAAATACAGAGTGAAAGACTTGCTAGAATGGTGGCAGCTTATCTCTGAGAAGAGATGTGACGACTACTCACATTCAGAAGAAGATGATTACAATGAGGCTCTATAGGCATTTTTACAATAAACAGAAATTCCCAAAACCCTAGACATCTAAAAACCTAACCCTAGGATATGAAGTGCCAAAAGTCATGTGGGCCCCATTTGGGTAAGTTAGTACATCAACTTCCCAGGGTCGTAACTTTTACATATGATCTCCGTTTTAGGTGTATAATAGATTGTTGGAAAGGTATCGTCGAGGATATTCATTTTGGGGGCTCAATAATTCCATCAACTATCATTGAGAACCTTGATCTCAAAAAATCTTCATTTAGGCCCTCAAAATGGTCCTGAAAGTTAAAACCTGCTAAAAATAGTAAATTGCCAAAATTGCCATAAAACTGTTTTGAGCCAGTTGGAAAAGGTGGGCGGCCACCAATATCCACCTGGATCAATCCTCCCTCAGGAAGAAATGGTCTTTATTGTGTTGAGTTCCCGAGGGAGAGGGAAAAATGTTTGTTGAATCTACATCTTGGTGAGCTGCTTGTTTTGTTGGAGACGTCTCCCTGCTTAGTTTGTGGAAGTCTGTCATGAAGCTATTGAGGTTAAGGCTGTTCAACAAGTCAAGATACATGATAGGAAGGCGTGCAGAAGGAATCTTTGTGCTTTACTGTAGCCTCGTCGACCTGCTTCTGTTGGATAGAAGGGGCTTCAGGCAAGGTTGTAGTGGTTGCAATGTCCTTTTTTTCTCCTTTTGAACATATTGTGAAGAAGCTGAATTTTGCAGTATGAGATACTACCTTGCGGCACTTTTTAGGTGGAAAAGTAGTCATAACTACCTTTGGTATTCTGTAGAGATGACCCCCCAAAGTAACAATGACACTACGGGGTCGAGACTCATAAACAACATGGCATCTCCACATATATGGTTTGCCTAAGAGCACATCACAGACATCCAGTGGGGAAACATCAAAAAATACCTCATCCTTGAAGGGTTGGATGCCGTATGATAATTGACACTGTTGGATGACATGGAGATCTTGTCCTTGGTGAAGCCACCCGATGTTGTATGGTTGCGGGTGTGGTGTTGTCGACAATCCCAACTTTTTAATGACCACTACTGAGATGAGGTTCTTTTGGATTCCGCTATCAAAAATAAAATGCAGCAGGGTCCCCTTCACCCACATCTGTGAATGAAAAAGGCACTCCCCCTCTTCAGGATCTATTGGTTCTTCTAGTTGAATTGCTGTAGTCACAAAAATAGTAGTGGGGTCCGCGTCAATGATCTGTCCTTTACCATTATTATCATAATTAGATTTTGAATCAGGGTTCGACTCTTTGTCTTTGATCTCAACCACTAATGACTGTTTTGAGAGACATTCATCGGTATTGTGCCAGGGGATTTTGTGGAACTCACACCATTTTTCGGTGTCCTTCTTTGTCTTCTCGTGACCCTTCTTTTCCTGTGTCTTGGACTGGTTTTCAAGAGACTGTTTGTTAGGGCCGTCTTTGTCATACAGAAAGAAGTCAATTTTTTTTTAGTGCATGTTGGTTACTATAGGAGGTTCATTCAAAATTTTATAAATCTAGCTGCCCCATTGTTCAAAATGTTAGCAAAAGAGGCTGAATTTGGTTGGAATGAACAATGTCAAATCTCCTTTGAAAATTTAAAAACAAATCTTTCAAGTGCCCCTATTTTGATAGGACCAAACTAGTCTCTTCCTTTTCATATTTGCATGGATGCCTCAGATACAACTTTGGGGGATGTTTTAGGAAAAAGGGAAGGCCAGATTCCATATGCTACATACTTTGTCAGCAAGAATCTTTCACCTACTGAAGTAAATTACACTATCACTGAAAAATAATTCTTGTTAGTAGTACATGCCATTAACAAGTTCAGACACTACATAATAGGGTATGAAGTTTTTGTACATACCGACCATTCAACATCGGATTTTTGATGAACAAACCTATTACAAATGCTAGAGTGACTAGATGGTTGTTATTACTGCAAGAATTCAATATCACCATTATTGATAGGCCTGGAAAATATATTTTAGTTGTTGATTTCTTGTCTAGACTCATTCATACAGGTGATAATACTCCAGTAGATGGCGATTTTCTATATAAGAATCTATTTTCTATTTGTACTTACATTCCTTGGTATGCAGATGTAGCCAACTATCTTGTAACAAGAAAGTTACCTTAGAATCTGTCCTCCTGAGAAAAACAAAGAATTATCCAGCTAAGTGCCAATTACATGTGGCATGATGATTTTTTATACCAAACAGGGCCTGATTTGGTGATCAGAAGGTGTGCCCGAGGATGAGATGCATGATATCTTCAAATAATATCATGATGGTCCATGTGGAGGCCATTTTGCTGATAAAAGGACAACATATAAGATCTTACAGTCCAACTACTATTGGCCTACTATTTTCAAGGATGTAAATAAGTATGTGGCCAACTATGATGATTGTCAAAGGATGGGAAAACCTACTGCAGTTGATGAGATGCCCCTCCAAGCCCAGGTAGTAATTTAACCTTTTGAAAAATGGGGTTTGGATTTTGTAGGACCCATTAACCCTATGTCTCGAAGGAATAAGTACATCTTGGTCTACACAGATTATGTGACCAAATGGGTCGAAGCTAAAGATTTGCATTTTGCTAATGAAAAATCTGTTGTAGACTTTCTATTTGGAGAAATATTTACTCGCTCTGGTGTTCCTCGAGAAATAGTAACTGACCAAGGAACCCAATTCACCTCCAATTTGGTCAAATCTCTTACTGAACAATATAGAGTCAAACATAGAAAATATTTACGTTATCACCCTCAAGCAAATGGCAGGTAGAATCAACTAACAAGGTGATAGAAGTTATTCTTACCAAGACTATTTAGCTACATCACAAAGACTGGGTTGATAGGTTGTTTGAGGCCTTATGGTCCCATAGGACAACTTGGAGAAACATAATAGGCCATACACCTTATGAGCTGGTATATGGGAAGCAGGTGTTGCTTCCCATAGAATTTCAAGTGAAAACCTTCAGGATTGCCATACAACTAGGGATGGATTTGGATGAGGATAAAAAATAGAGGCTATTATAATTGAATGAGCTTGATGAGATCATACGAGATTCTCTTCAAAGGACCACCCTTATACAAGAACAAAGGACTAACTGGCATGACAAGTACATCAAGAAGAAGTCTTTTCAGTTAGGTGATTGGGCCCTCCTATATGATAGCAGGTTCAATAATTTTAAAGGTAAATTGTCTGCTAGATGGTTGGGACCCTATGAAGTTGATACATTTTATGACAATGGTTCAATTAAGATAAATAGTATTGATGAGAATTAGACTTCCTTTGTCGTGAATGGAAATCGATTGAAGGTTTATCATAAGTCTCTATCCAAAGAGGATTTTGTCAGACCTGTTCTTCAGAATTTTGAAATGAAACTGCTAAGAAAGGGGGCTTCTCCTCCTACTGATCCACCACAATAAGTTTGATTGTGGGAATTAATTTGGCTCTGTACATATTTGTAAATGTGTGTCATTAGATAGAAATTTTGGTGTTACTAACAAAAACAAAAAGTTGATTGTGTTCTCATGTAGATAAATGAATAAGGAGGACATCTTCCAGGTGTAGGTCTACCCCTTTATCCAACCCTGGTATATCATTTGGAGTTTTATTTAAGTTTTTCAGGCTCCTCAAAATTGAAAACACCGATGAGAAGGAACTGGCCTGGGATTGAGAAAAATCCACGACATAGTAGATGGCGTTTTCTTTAAGTTTTCCAGACTCCTAAAAATTGAAAATACCGTTGAGAAGGAACTGGCCTAGGCTCAAGAAAAATCCACGGGACAGTAGATGGTGTTTTATTTAAGTTTTTTAGACTCCTTAAAACTAAAAACATCGACGGACATTAACTAATCTAGGCTGGAGAAAAATCCACAGAAAAGTAGTAGTTAGGATTATTATTTTTATAATAAAAAGGAAGTGGAAACATGAGCAGTGATCAACTTGGTTCCAAAAGAGGAGGATTATGAATCTCAACATGAGGTCATACAGCTACAAAGAACCTCTTGTTACAGAGCTTGGAGCTAGTCATTGAATTCTTTTTCCTTATTTTCTGACACTTTCGCTGCAAATTGAGAGTTCGTGTATCCGTTTCACTTACATGGTCTTTCAGTAGAATCTAATCACAGGTCCTCTTCCATAGCATAAGAAAACACCAACAACTTCTAAAATGTGCATCCTACAAAGTTCCAGTCTATAAAGCACCACCACCAGGTACCTGGTCCAATTCCCCTTGAGTACTAGAATACAATTTTGTGATGATACGGTACTGGATAACAACTCTGCGTTCATCTGGTACTGCAAACAATGTTCACCTCTGTGCTCATATGGTACTGTGGGAGAGGGTCTGTGCTCATCTGGTACTATGGAAGAAGGCATGTGTTGTTCTGGTACTGGGAAAAACTCTACGTTCATCCGGTATTGCAAACAATATTCGCCTTTGTGTTCATCCAGTACTGTGGGAGAGGGTTTGTGCTCATCCGGTACTAAAAGAGAAGGCCTGTGCTATTCCGGTACTGGGTACAACTCTTCACTGATCTGATACTGCAAAAAATTCACCCTTGTGTTCATATGGTACTAAGGTGATCCGGTACTGGTAATGAGGTGTTGGTAGTCCTTATCCTATACTTAAATTTCTTTCTGCTTGATTTAAATGCTTCAAGTAATAGGAGGTATAAACACAATATTTTTTTGTTTTATTAAGAAATTAGAATAATTATGTATTAAACATGTGGTTACTCTCAATTATGGAACACTCCCTACCACGAACTTTTGCAAGCCCTCGTTTACATATCCTTGTGAAGAAATCATTCCTATACACCCAAAATGTTGAGAGTACTAGGTAATTGTATCTCTAACAGGATCAATTTCATTCCTTCCATTTATATGGTGGAGAAACATCATAATCCCATGATACAACATCGTGCCATACGAATGACTTAAGCCACATATTTATGCATGTCAAACTATTATTCCATTCCAATCATGATGACATTAGACGATTTCATACTTGTGAGTTTTGGTCATAATGACTACATCTCTTGTCATCATTTTCCAACACTCTCGCAAACATGATATGATGCCAACCTCCATACGATTCTATAAGTTTTTCATGAATTCAACCTGTCTTACCTTGTCATCTTTACCCTGGATGTGACCATTGCAATATGAATCTTAACTTATAAATGGTCATATGGATGGCTTCGCCATCCAGATGAGCATTATTTACTGTTTTTACTGTCACACCACCTACATTTACACTGTGATCCCGTTCCATCGTATAATTTGCATACTTATCCTCTTCTGGTACTCTATAACATATTGCACTCATCTGGTACTCAACCCTCAATCCTTTGTTTTGTTGCCTCATACACTTTGATAATTGTTTTAAGCTAGCATGGGGGTTGATAGGTATGAACCCGTGTTCTAGTTATATAGGGAAACACAAGAATATCAAGCTTGTAGGGAGATATTTGAACAGGCCTTCTCGGTCCCATTTTTGGAAAAATTTAAAGGCTATCACGAGGGAGTCTCTATTGCTTTTGCACAGAGCTATGATGGAGAAAGTGTTCAGTTTGGAGATATGAAATTAACAATTTTGGAGGCCACCATAGAAGAGGCTACAAGCCTACCTTCCTCTGGAGAAAAATAATTTAAGGGGGTGATCGTTGACAGGAAGGTTTGTCAACAATTTCTCAGTTCGGAGCAAGAGGACCCCGATTGTATTAAGGGCATTCCTTGAATCTACATCAAAGAAGAATATTGGACAATACTCATTAGTTTGTAGAGATTTCTCACCTGGGAAGGGAGGTATGCAGTAACCTTCCTATACCATTTGAAACTTTTTTCACATTTTGAAGGAGGGCCACAAATTGATTTTCCTCACTTCCTCTGGATGAGTTTAAATAAGATGGTGAGATGAGTTAAATAAACTTCCAAGAAACCTGAAACCGACATCCATCACCATGGCCTAATGAAACTTTTGGTTTTCCATGCCTTGAGAAAACAAGGTAGTAGTTGGAAACAACTACTTCAACAAAATTTTGCTCAGGAAGGAATGTCCAAATTTGTAGAAGAACAAGAAACATAGGTACATAGTGAGGGGTCCAGTAGAAAGAAAAATAAAAAAAAAGGGAAGTCGTTAATGGGTAAAGAATCCATTGTTACACCTAGATCATCCCATCCTATTGATGAATTAGATAAGGATAAGTCTGTTGTGGATGATCCCACTGCATCCAAAAAGAAGAAAACCTCCCAATCTCAGAAAATAAGTCCAACCTTGATTCCAAAAACTAAAAGATAGAAAAGGAAGGACTCTGGTCAAGGTGAACGATCAGATAGTGCTCCTGAAGAAACCATTGATTTATCACCAGAGCCAGTTAGCAAGTTGGAAAATACCCATGAACTAAACATTCAGAGCATGAAAAAGTGTCAAAAGAAGGGTGTTCCAGCAGAACGAATCCTAGAGGAGCCCACTACATCTAAGAAGGAGAGGCCTGCCCAATCTTAGGAACCTATCCCAGCCTCGATTCCTAAAGATAAACTACCACAATGTGAGAGGAGAAAGAGGAATAAAACATGTCAACATAAAGTTTCACATGATGTCCCCGAGGCAACTATTGAGTTCCCTCAAGAATCGGTTAATGAGTTGGAAAAGACCCTTGAAGCAACTATTGTGTTTCCTCAAGAACCGATTAGTAAATTGGAGGAAACTCCTAAGATGACAAGTGGAAGTAAGGGTAATCTTAAAATGAGGAAGTCTCAAAAGAAACAAATCTCAGAGCCTACACCTCAGTCCGCCAGAGTGGAAATAGGGAATGTTCAGTAAGGAAAAACTCCATAACCCACACATTGGTCCTCCAAGGTGAAAATAAAATCAACATAAGAGAAACAAGTTCCCAGACCTATAACTGATATTAAAATAAAGAAGATGAATATGTTTGAAGAGACTTCCACCCCTATCAACAAATGTGAGGAAGTCTCACTTCCTGTACGAAGAACCACTAGGAGCATGGTGAAACAGATAACAATTCCACATGTGCATTTTCTTCTAGAAGAACCTATTGATATTCCGAATTCTCCAGAGAAAGAAAGTGGCTATGGATCTATGATTAGTGAGACTGAGGGGTTAGTGACAGAAACCTTGAGAGGTCTAAGAAAGGAGAAGAAAGCCCGAGAGGAGGTGATTGAACAAACAACCACATCTGATCCTGAGAATTCTCTGAGCAAACAACAATTGATAGTGAAGATTGGGAAACTGAAAAAACAAAATGAGAAGCTGAAACAAGATGTTATAGAGCACAGAGTGTTGGATAGCACTACTACATATGGGTGGATTATTCCACAAAAATTTTCCACGCTTCCACTAGTTTCATCATTTTTTAAAACATGGCGGGATTTTTGTTGATATTTCCACGCAAGTTCGTCACAATATCCACGAAAATCTTAATTTAACCTAGTCTGGATTTTCGTCGCTATAGTGACGAACTTTCATGCCAATAGTGACGAAAATTTTTCCTATCTCATTGGTCGGTGTTAACGGCTAGTTGACTATTTTATCTATATATGCGTGACTTTAAGAGACTTTGCAACACAATTTCTATAGTTGTGACACTGTTCTTGGATTTTGTTTGAGCTGTTTATTTTTCCCGTCACCCACCGGTTGAACAAATCCAATTCTCGATCTCGATAGCTTGGATTTTGAACTTGCAAGGTTAGTATGCTATTTTTTTATTGATGTACTCATTTAACTTGTAATTTTTTTTTCAAATGTCCAATTTTCATTTAGCTTGTTTTTTCCTTGATAATATATTATAATATGTGTAGTACCATATTTCATGTCTTTGGTTTTAATTGGATCTAGTTAGTATATTATATGGAAAAGGGTATGTGGATTCCATAATATTCTAGGTTTATGTAATCCACATACCCTTTTCCCTTCAATTGTAGTTATAATCTCTCTCTCTCTTTTCATTGATAAAGATATGGAATTGCTTTTGAAACTCAACCCTGATTGGTGAAATGATAGTAATTGATTGCTATATTCCCTACTTTAGCAGGGACTAATAAGATACATAAACACTGACCCTAAACTTATGTTAGGTATATATGTCGTTATTATATAAAGAAAACATTTGTACACATATGATCTTATTAAAAATATGTTATCTATGTCATCATGATGTTGATCTTCTACACATATGATCACCTTATTATAAAGATGTTGATCTTATTATAAAGATGTAGGTCACTGTAAATAAACATATCATAATCAAAAGGAGTAGCCAAAATATAAAAAATTGACAACTTAATGTTTGGTATGGTGTAGGTAAGACAATTACTTGTCAGGACAAGGATTTGTCACAATGAACGAAAATGACAGGAAGATTGCTCGGTTAAGAGTGGCATTAGAGGCAAGGGGTGATGGAAAATGTTATTTCCCTTGCTATGATTGCAGAGGCTTGCAAAATAGAAGAATTTTAATAACAATAGCCCAAAGACATTGTAGGGAGAAGGGGCACACTGAAGGGGGTTATGAATATCGTCCCTTGGTAAGAGGATTCAATATGTAATGTATTCTCTGTAATAATCAGTATGCCATGAATTTTAGTAATATTTCTTATCGGGATTTTTATATTTTCTATACACACTAAATTTTCTATGTTGTTTTTAAATATATAGACGATGCCCCCAAAGTGTTGACCTCTAGAGAGTTATTTGCCAAGTACTAGCACAGATACTACTTTACATGGAGATGAACTTCGAGATCAAAATATTGAAGCTGTTGATCAAGTTATTAATGATGTTATGTATGGAGATAACTTTAGTGATTCAAATTAGGAAGATAAGATACATAGATTGATCCAAGACAAATTTTCTCCAATGGATGAGGACAACCAGGATGATAGTCATGATGTTGATCCTCTATTCGAGAAGTCACGTCAACCTCATTATGAAGGATCAACAACAAATATTTTATTTGCTATATTGTTGTTGTTGAACCTGAAGGTTTTGAATGGTTTATCAAACACATATCTCACATAGATACTAAGGTATTTAATTTGTTAATTATTTATGCCTGCATGTTCACAAATACTTAAAAGGTTCAATTTTTTCCTATAATGCTATTGTTTTCTAATTTGTAAATTAGTATATTGGATGATATATTGATGATCACTATTGTTTACATTGAATTATTGTTTAGAATTTTGTAGATTGTTAGGTGATGTTCTATTACCAACATCAAATATTTTTCCACGCACATATCGAGAAATATCTGTGATTATGAAAGAAATTGGAATGGACTATCAGGCTATTGATGCATGTCCTAATGATCATATCATATATTATGGACAATACGCATTAGAAAATGAATGCCCGCAATGTCAAATAAGTAGATATCGAACCGATAAAGCGTCAAAGGTGTCTCGCAAAGTTCTTTGTTATATTCTGATAATTCCATGTTTCCAGTGGTTGTTCAGGTGCCAAAGTATAACACAGTTTATAGATTTCCATGCAAAGAACAAAAGTCGAGATGATGTTCTTTGAATGTCTGTAGATGGTTCTGCATTGAACTACATACAATAAAAGTGGTCAATTTTTAAAGAAGAACCTTGTAATGTTAGACTTTCGTTGGCAGTTGATGGTGTCAATCCATTTGGATAGCTTCGTTCTACGTACTCAGTGTGGCCTGCTTTTGTTATAAACAATAACCTTCCTCCTTGGATGTCGATCAAGAGAGAGCACACAATGTTGGCGTCATCAAGAGAGAGCACACAATGTTGGCAATGATTGTTCCGGTGTATTTGATTATCTTTTATTTTATTTAAAGCATGACAAAATATTTCATTTATTTGTTTCATGCATGGTAATTATTTCTTTTTATATATCACACATCCGTGATAAGTATAATTAATCATGTTGTAGATTGAACCAATCAGGTAGGTACCATGTTAAAGATATGAACGTATATATTGCTTCCCTCAATCGATGAGTTGTTGAAGCATGGGTTACGCCTTAGTGGCATGACATCTAGACCAATAGGGAAAAGAAGATTTCAATTCTGGAATACTATCACGGACAATTCATGATGCTCCTGTGTTAATATATTTTTGTGGTATATTGTTACTTTATTTTTTTTGTAGATTTAATATTGTATCTTTTGAAAACTATGCATTGTTTTAAATTTAACTCTAATTTGACGCCACATTTATTCATATATTCAGTAGGTCTTCAAACAAAGGGGTAAATTTGCATGCCCAGCTTGTAGTCCCAGGATAAAATCTTACTGCTCAAGGAGTTTGAAAAGGAAGTGTTTGATGAGTATAGGAACTTTCTCTCACTTCACATCCATAGTTATCAACCATGCATAAAAGCAAAGTTCAATGGTAAAGAATAAAATGGAAACCACTGTATCGACACCTATGGAAGTTGAACATATTAGAAATCGTCAAGGTACGCAGATTTTTATGTATGACCTATTATATATAAATATTTGATTAATTCTATTTTATCCCATTAATTAGTGTTAATTTCCAATTTGTTCATGCTTCATGAATGTCGTTAAGTCAAGAATGGGATTCCATGAGGAATGAAAAATTAACCCATACAATTCAATATATTTCCATTACCACGAAAGCACCTACAAATATTTCATTTGTTTGTTACAATGCATATCGGGAACAACATAACAAAATTTAAGGGCTTTGGTATTAGATGTAGCTGACCACAAAGAGAGAATTGGAAAGATTTGTTGTGACATCCGAAGCTAATCACGCCTTGCAAAGTACTATTATTAATTCTAATGAGATGGTCGCAAAGGAACAAAACATCAGTCTTCCTTGGTTATGGATGGAGCAACAAAGAAATATTGTAAAAAGAGGCCATTCAAAAAATTAGGCTTCCAACAGGGTTTTCGTCAAACAAAAAAAAAAAAAAAAAAAAAAAAAAAAAAAAAAAAAAAAAAAAAACACATGATTGGCATACATCCATTAAGGTAATTAATAGGTTATAATAATATTGTACTATTATAATATGTTTTGGAAACAAACAATAATATTTGCTTTTCAATATGTTCTACCTTATCTCTCCCAGATGACTTTGACAACAAACATAAAACAAATTATTTGGTGTACTTGGAAAAATAATAATATGTAAGTATTGTTTCTATATGAAAATGTACTTCATGTGATTTGTATTGAAATTATTTACATTACTTTTATCCGCAACTTATGTATGCCTCTGACATTATTTTATTGCATCACATTTGGTGGCTATCATCAAAAGAAATCCAAAGATTATATAAGGCATTAGAGAGAAATTCTCGACTAATGTGTCAAATGCAACAACATTCTGGCCTCCAACATTTTCTAAATGCAATAAGAACACTACCTCATACACCAAGTTGAGAGATTGAATTATGTGGACCAAAACACACAATGTCGATGTGGATGGCGGAGAGGAAGTTGAAGTCACTGAAGACTTTTGTTAGACAAAGAGCACGCCCGTGAGGGTCTTCTATGGTTGATGGATATAATGGTATATAAACATGGTGTATATTAGTCAATATCTACCTAAATTATCAAAAAAATATGAATGTGCCTCACAATTGGCATCTCGACTCCATCAACAAATTTGAAGGGAGGTCCTATTGGGAAAAGGTAAATGAGGACTGTGAAAGGTATTTTGTTGATGTTAATGGTGATAATATGCCACCAGTTCGTTCACGGCCAACAAACCGAATTAAATATTACAATGTTGCCGTCAGTATGTCAAGGGGATGCTTGCTACAAACCTTGATTGGATGGATCATTTGATAGAATATACTAAAGAATAATTTGGTAGGTTATCATGGGAAGGGTGAGTAAGATGAAACAACAAGATCGTCATCGAGATCAATTTCCGATCTTACATCAAGGGAAGCTGATTTATCCTTTGGTTTGAAAGACAAACAGGCAAATTAGTATTATTTTGGGTCAATTCACCACGCTAGTTTCGACGTAATTGCCACTTTTATATTGTCGAGAAGGATGTCAATGAACCCCCAAATTTCATTTCACATGACGCTCTTTTCCTCGACGACACATAGATTTCATCGTTATTGGGTGATGTCTTGACGCGGGCAAGACTCCATGTCTTGAATCGGCAAGAGAGATCTGGAACGGGTAAGAGAGACGCGAATGGCAAGACGGACGTCTTGAGCATGGCAAGAGAGATTCCTGGAATGTGACAAGAGAGACATATGGAACGTGGCAAGAGAGACGCCTTAGAGGTGGAAAGACCAAGGTCTTGAAGGTGGCAAGAGAGACGCTCTGTAAACGTGGCAAGAGAGATGTTAAGAGGTATCATCTACGACATGGTTTCTATGGGGAGCGACACTCCAAGATGTTGCAATAGAGACTCTGCAGCAGGTATTTAAAAAATACAATATCAATAATGTAGAGGGACATGTACATTAATCCTTTGCTAAGATACTAGCCATATCAATATTTAAATCTATATATCATCTGGCCTTAGGCAAGGTTGGTTGAGGAGGAGGAATAAATTCCAATCGTAAAGGGGGTCTTGTCTAATGAGGTTTAGGATCACTAGATATGTCTGGTGTGTTATCACATGAACTCTCAATTGTTGAGCTAAATTCCAAGAGCTCAAATGAAATCATGCGTAATAAGACTACAAAAAATATACTAGAGAGTAAATCCCTATTTTTAGATAGGATCAGAATAATACTGTACTTTCTTGGCACGCTAAAAATAGGTTCCATCCACCACAAGATCCTATATACAAATGAGATAGTTGAGCAATAGAAATTCTAGATCCTTCACTGAAACCTCCACACCTATTTGACATTTAGCAAAAAAATTATATCATCAATAATACAACTTGAATTCATTGGAGGTATTTCTTTGTATCCTTTCTGGCACAATAACTTCACACATATCATGCAAGTGTTCTATATACATACATTGAGTAGAAGAGAAAAATCATAGAATGCAAACCTTGCAGCAATTTGAAATGTCCATAACAGATTTGGACGTCATATATAAAGCTCATAATATCTCATGCGAAGACAATTGAAAATTCCAAACCATGTAAATTCATCCCAATACTCTAATGTAAATTAAGGATTTAAAAAAGACAAAATTTAAATACTTCAACAACTATAACAGATTTGACCTATAGATATACAACACATATATATTCCAAGTTTAGTTTCAAATAACAACCAATGTTACTGTTATATATACAACTAATCCATCTAGTTTCAAATAACCACCAATGTTAATTGTCATATACATAATTAATCCATGTAGTAGATATATTAATTGACTGAACATCAATCATTTTTCAAACATGATCCAGGAACATGACATGACCAAGCAAAATATTGTGAATTTGTTCAAATGGATTCCTATATTGCACATTATGAGGAAGGTGCACATCGAAAATGCATATGCTCTCACAGATTTCAGATATAATCTCAAGAAAAGAAACATCCATATATTGAATTATTATATTCAAGATATACACAATATGTTATCTAAGTCTACATATGCATCCATTTAGCCAGAATTATATACACGCTCACATTCATCAATCCACTCAGAATACTCCAAACATTTTCAGAAATACAAATGTTAAGTCATCCATAGAGCTATTTGTTACTCCATTGCATATTAAATCATTCTCCTCCAATTCAATAAGGATTACCTTTGTTCAATAATTCAAATCTCTATAAATATCAACTATTCACTTGATCTAACTGGCTATCTACTAAAAAGGCATGTGCCAAAACCCAAACACTAAAATATATGGTTCAAAAAGATTACACATCAATGGGCTCACTCATACTGTCAATTCCAATTAATCCAAGAGAATATATTATGTTTAGTAAGGGCTCAAAAGTAGAAAAGTCACTTGTGGAAAATAATACTACATAAAAAATAACCTTAGGAAAAACACAAAAAATTGCACTGACCATTTATTGAGGTGTCAAACTCTCCTAGCATATCCTGCATGAATCCTCCCTGACAAGAGATTTTCGATCCTTGAATGAATAAAAATGTTAGAACTAGCAAAATGTCAAATTGCAAGGCTTCATATAGTCAACAGACTAAATGTCAACCTGGAAGGATTACTTTTTGTTGGAGAAACTTATTGTCCTAAGTGGGATACAAAAATCATTGAGGAAACAAAATCTAATGTCGATAATGTCTTGAACACTCTAAAAGACTCATGGCAATAAGCAAAAATAAAACTTTTCACTATGATACCCGTGACGATTTATGATCATTATAACTATGAATAAGCTCATGGAAAACATGAGAGAATGTTATAACATAAGAATATATGTCCTTGATGAAAAAATGAGATATGGGAGTTGGTATCTTTTCCATTAGGGAAGAATATTGTTGGATATAAATGGGTCTATAAAATGAAATTTTATGTGAATGGTAGTATTGATAAGCATAAATCTTGATTGTTCACTCGAGATAATTTTGCTCCTAATGCCAAGATGAACACCATTTTGATTGTACTTTCACTTGTCGATAGTTTCCAGTGGGATATTAACTAGATGAATATCTTTCAACTGAATTCTATTATCTTGTGCACTTGTTTCATTCATTTATAATATATTGAATATTTGAGTAACATGGGCACATGCCTATATTGATTGTCTCAGCTTTTATTAATGTGGTGTCTCATGCCAATCCTAATCTCTATTTTCTGCATATCAACAAGCTAAAAATCCATTTAATTATTACATTACATTATTAACTTATTACTTACAAACAATTGTTTTATTAATCAAAGCTGTGTGCCTAACAACCTTGCATGTATGGAAAGAATTAAACTAATTTTGCAATATCTAAATAGAAAACTTAATTTTGGCATTATATTTAGTGTGTGCACTTGTAGTGAAGAGCTTCAATAACTTCTACAATTTTACAATGTCTGATTGTGAAGGTAATGCTGACCAAAAAGGAAGTACGCTAGATGTTGTTGCTTTACTTTCTTGGAAAATAAAGTCATGGTCATGGTGTGTACAAGATAACTTTTAATGTTGATTTTTACCACAAAAGCATAGTTGTTTACTTTTGAAAATAAATTTCTATCATTGTGCCAAGAGAAATTCCATTGCACCTTTGTGAAGGCATTAAAGATAGATGAGAAATGCAGCCACCCCATAATGCCTCTCAATAACCCTTTTACTCACTATAACACCCATCTGCATTTACTCTAGTCATCATGAACTCCTCAGACTATGATGATGTCCCAAAGTGGGGACATTACACATATATAGTGATTTGCAAAATCTTCTCTAAAGTTCAGTGATCAAATGACTCACATTTTTTGTCATGCTCTTCCTTGAGATTTTATATCATATATGTTGGTTTTGGTCAAAATCTAGAGAGAACTATATTTGAGTACTAGGTAAATGGTAGTGAGAAGGTCAATGTTGTTATTAACAATGTTGTAGAAGATTTTGAAACGTACAAAAGGCCAACCTTAGGAGTCTTCCTATGTTGATATGTTGCATTATGTTATGTTCTAGCATTACGATCATGTATGTAAGATTGAAAATGGTATTTTATTAAATCATTTTTCTCTTTCCTCTACATTACTCGTGGTATGTAGGGTTGCAATATATCTCCACCTTTAGGAAACTTTTCCTCAATTTCTCTTGATTCTCTTGCAAAGGCTGATGAAGTAGCTTACTTTATTTTCATTAGAGATGAAATTGATCCACTATATTTGGGAGATGTCTAGTATATCTTGAAGAAAGGTGGTTAGTTTTATTCTTGGTACCTTATCCTCGATTTTGAACGATCTTGACCTTTTTTGATCCTCAACATAGATTTTCCTTGTCCTTACTCATTAAAAACATATTCTTCCTCACAAGTCTCAATTGAGCTCCTCTAACAAGTATTTTTTCAATTTTCACCCCAATTCTTACTATGTTAAGACTGAAAGAGTTTGATGCTCATATCTATGAGGTGGTGAGTATTCTGAAGCTAGATTTAATAGTGGCATAGATTTAATAGTAGCCTTAGGCCATGATTGTGTATTCTTATTCCTTTATGGTTGAGGTTGCGTTTGGGTTTACCGCAATAAACCCAAGGAGGTGTGTTGAGTAATTGACTGCTACATTTTGTTAGGTTGGAACAGGTGGATTTATGTATTTTTTCTTGTGGCCCTATATATAGATGCATAACCATCTGAATTGAGTATACTAAGATGGGCAAGGCAATAACTTAGATTTAAGGTACATAATTTTTTATTTAATCTATCTGACATCTAATCTATTGCACATTGTCAAGCATGAAATTGCTATGACCGAGGCTTCTAAAGCATAAAAGAGGGTATGTTAAAAAGAATTTTGTCCCCTTTACAAACAAGTTATAGTTATTAACTTCCAAGGATTTTGCATTCCTTTCCTTGAAGTTATATGAAATTGTTGTGATTTGCACATAAGTGGTTGTAAGATATTGTACCATGTATGTTGTTGAACAATCTTATATTGTGATCTTCATACCATTGTAAGCAAAGCAATCATATATAGCTACACCACTTTTTAATTTTTAAAGAACACCATTGTAATAATTGGGATATGTAACAGTATGAAAACCCTTCTCTACTCTAGTAATTATGCCGAAAACCATTTCATTAATGCCTTTTCTGCATATGAATCTTTTTCTAACTAACATTTCATCCTGTTAGGGGAACTATAAATCCCAAAATATTATTTTATTAGTGATAAATGAAATCTAGTCTGATCTTTGCGTTGCTTGTTGAGATCTAAATTTAGAGTGTAGCTTTGTAGCAAATGATTGCTTGGCAAGTTTGTTGTTGGACAAGTAAATACATAAATAGGTGGTTTAAATTTTTTCTATATATAAATTGGTTTTGACATGGCATCATTTTTTTGAGTCCTCAAAAACCATAGAAATAAATTTATCCCTCAATTCATTTTTTCCCTTTATCATTCACATTCCTGATGCATGGCTTCACTGATTATATTTCAGTAGCATGGATCCATCTAACCTTGGATCTAGTAAGCATGGAGAGGAATTCAAAAATCCACATGTAAACCTTTCAGTGCTTAAAAAACTCCACTCAATGGTGCGGTGGTGCTTTGCTAGGTGCTTTTCTCCCATCAGTCAGTTTGATTGAGTTTTTCTATTCAACCTACCCTAAGCAACAAAAAATGATGTATGGGGAATCGAGACTAGTTTTTGTTGACTTTTGAGAGGTACCTCCCTCCCACCAACCTTCCTCCCACCAAGTTTATTGACATTATTGTCATTATTTTATTATTATTATCACTATTAATTAATCAATTTGTTTTTCATGTGATGGATCCTTACATTACATAGAATAGAACATTATCATGTCAAGCAATCCACCATTATATACATATTTTGTTCATATGTGAAACACTAACAGTAAATACTAACTAATCGAACCAACTCATAATGTTTTTTCGACCATCTAGACACCTTCATTTTATCCAAAAACTCAACACTAGAGTATGTTTTCAATGCCTTCAATGTCGGCAAGAAGGTTATAGTCTAGGACACCAATACAAATGGGGATACCATTGGATACTTGTGTATAACTATATCCTTCTTTAATCCAACAACACTATATCCTCACACGTGGCTATCTTATATGCCATTCACTTTCACAACATGATCATAAGTCCTAACTTTCCTTGGTGATTACCACATAACCAACACAAAATGACATGACATTCTTCATATGATCAACGCGTTAATAGATTTTGAACATTCTTTATATGTCCAATTTTTCTTACCTTTACCATACCCCACCTGGGTATCATTTATATAAATGTATTCAAACATCATAAATATATCAACTTATGATACCAAAGAATGGTTGAAGGAATTGTTATCCAATTCCTTTTCGTCATGCAACATTGGCATGACCAATTTTATACCTATAAGGTTTCCATCAACATATTTGATGTTACTTAATCCACTAGTGACTTATGTAAAATCACACGATCCCTCATCCAAACTATTGACAAGCATATTCTCATCCGTATTCTTTCTCGGGATGAGGTTGATCATCATAGGTAGTTGCATCATCAACATCTTCAACCATGTCCTCAACCATTCCTAGTTATGCAATCACATCAACCACATTTAATCATCAAGCCATACTCACGGCATATGCAATAACAAACCACTTTTAATAAATATGCAATACCATATATGCTCAAACATATCTATATGCACTCTAGCCAGATATTAACTCTCAATATGTCCACTAGTACATGTGCATTCCAACTAGTTTATTCTCTTGCATTTCTAGCATTCATATGCTTTGCTATCTACAATATAACCCCAAAAATTATAAACATAAAATCAAGATACATATTGTAATTGCTTTGTATCCTTTGGCTAGCACAACAACTTCACACAACTTCACCCAAAATCAACTTGTAGATTGGCAAAGCTTTTGATGCAGGTATTGCCTCATAAACCCAGTTTGTCTCACAACTGCTATACATGTGAGATTATTCAACAAACATGTGGCAAGAGTACAATATTTCTTGTGTTTGTTTGGTGGCACTGCATATGTGACCAAAGAGTCTAGTACTTATTAATTAAAATATAATCCCATCACAAGGATACGCCACTGTGGTAATAGTTTGCAATACATCACATGTGTTTAGGAGTGTGCACCTTGATGTGTGTGTGAGAGAGATGGATAGATAGATTTTATCCACGTCCTCAAGACAAAAGTGGTCTATATGACTGAAGTCACATCCGTAAAACGACATGCCTTGACAAATATACTAAGAAAAAGTGCTGCCAAAGTACAGAAATATGCTAGAAAAGCAAGGGGCTTCCCTAAATATGTTGCTAAATAGAGTCGCCCTGAATATGTTGCTGAACAGAGCATCGATATTTCTGCAGGCTGAGAAACACATCAAAGTATATGCCAGACAAGGATTTTCAGGAATACCATCTGCATGGAAAAAACACAATATTCCTTTTGCATGATAGTAGGGCACTAACAAAAACTCGATAGTGGAAAGATGATGACTGGAAGTGGACTTGTACCTGTGGATTTCATGTTGAAGAATTCTTGGTTTTTGGCTATTTAGTTAATGCCTCAAAGGCATATTTATAATCTAGAATCAGTGTAATGATAGGGGTTATAATAGTTATTTCTTTGTTGCTTATATGATGTTGAGAGATGCATAGCAGAGCTTCAGGACCAAGTTCCCCCATTTGATTCAAAAACTGCAATCGCTCTGTTCCAGAAACAAAAGGACTATCCCTTTTAAAAAAAACTAGTGATGATGGTGGGAGTATCTTCTTTGCAGAAAGCATAGGTGACCTATTTTATCAAGGGTGGTGCCAATGATTAAAGAAAGGTTAAGGGAGCTAGAATGGAGTCCAAAGTCTTTGATAGCCATTGGGGAAATAACCCTTGCAACTTAGTGAATATAAATAACCTTGATGCAAAAGAAAATTATACAGTGGCATAGTATTGCAATGGAGAAATGTTTGCAGCATTTAAACACGTTTTGATTGACATACAATCAGTAACATACAATCTTATAATTTGATTGAAAAGATGCAAGGCAGGGGAGGCCATCCTGCAGTTGAAAGACTAAATTTCAAAAATTATTTCGTGTCTTCTATGTTGTTTTCTGGGGATAGATTCTAGGATCAAAAAGGCGTGACAAAGTGGCAAGGTTGATTGGGAGAGACCTGGATCAGTGGTTGGTTAGGGGCCTCATATAAAGCAGAGGCATGGGGAATGACCATATTGTTTTCCATCAGTAATAAGCAACAAGAGAAAATTGAACAACCAACACTTTATAATAATGGAAGTTGGCTATATAATAAGCAGTGATCACAGATAATGAAAGAAGATTTTAGAGGTGGATATGTTGGCTCTTGTTTCCTATGTAGGGAGGGGTAGTTGGTATAGTTACAACTTGGCTCAATGATGTTTGATTATTTATGTATTTTTAATTGCTCAACAATCAAATATAATATGCATTTTCCGGAAAATAAAATATTAAATACTATTTACAAAATAGAGTTTTCAATTAAGCTTCTCCAATTACAAACCTTTTCAATTTTGATGCAAAATGACTGAGTTCTCAAACCATCCTACAATTGCTAAAACTGGATTTCAATCTAATGTTTCTATGGGGTGTGCTCTTGTTACAATGTATGCAAAATCTGGGATTGTAGATTATGCATGCAAAGTGTTTGTTGAAATGGCCACAGTAAGATCAACATTGTGGAATTCAATGATTGCAGCATGTGTGCAGAATGAACTTGATCTGCAAGCCCTTGAATTCTTTTCTGAAATGCATCATCTAAGCCTGCGATTGGACATATTTATGTTTGTTAGTGTTCTTCGGGCTTGTGAAAACCTTGTTGTTCTAGAATAGGGAAAAGAGCTTCATGTCCATGTGATCAAAATTAGATTTGAGTCAAATATATCTGCAGCTAGTGCCCTTGTTACCATGTATGCTAAGTGTAGTAGCATAGAGTATGCACACAAAGTGTTCAAAAGAGAAACCAAACATGACTTTATCTTATGGAGTGCAATGCTTACATGATATGCTTAGGATAATTTTGGAGAGGAGGTACTAGACCTCTTTTGCAAGATGCAATGAGCATGTATGAAATCACATCAATTCATCTTTGCAAGTATTCTCCATGCATGTGCCAATTTGGAAACTTTAGGATATGGTAAGGGGATAAATAATGGACATGCATATCGAAAAACAATAACAGCGTGTGCTTCCCTATAAAACCTCATGAAATTACATGGAAAAGGGCCAAACATACATGAAACTAAAGAAAAAATTAGAAAAATTAAACTGTCGGTTGCATTCATGTGTTCTCAGACACAAAAACCTTGCTTATCAAAGAGTTTGACCTTCTTTTAAGGGAAGTCAAAGTTGTATTTGGGAGTCTAGAGCATTCTAATGCTAGTTCTATTCTAAAGAATGTTGTGTTTGGAGGCTTTGATGATGTGTTGGAGCTGGGAAAGAATGCAGCATAGTGTATTGACAATGAGGAGCTTATTGACAATGGTAAAGGGACATAAGAGAGAATAAACAAATACAGAGAAGTATTTTCAACAACTTACCATTCTCTTCGCGAGTTCTCTCTCCTAGTCGGTGCCCTCCACGAGATCTCTCTAACCACACAGCTTGTGAGCTATCACCCTGTTCCCTCCACGAGCTCTCTCTAACCCTGAGCTCGAGCTCTCAGCCATCTCTACTTGTGAATGGGCGTGAGTAAATGGGATGAATGGGCGAGCATAAAAGTATTTCCATGAATGGGCGTGAGTACTTTCATGAATGGGTGCGAGTATTATCATTGCATACCTCTTAACATGAAATTGTAGCCKCCTTCTACCCATTCAACTATTGAACATTACCATATAGTTTCAATTTCCGACAAAAAATTACCACCAAAGGTGTTGGAACCCAATGGGGGTCATTAAGGGAATTTTTCAAGGGTACCTTTCCATAATCCCACAAGTGAGTTTACTTGTGTTTATAAGTAAAATAAAGGGCCACTAAGGTTTCCTTTCATAAATTTGTGGCTTTGGGAATGAAGTTACCAAGCCTTAGTGTGCCAGTTGATGTTGACACAAATTATAGTAAAACACTAGAATTGGGTTAACTAGGTGTTTCTTAAGTCCATTGTTTGGATAAGGGGTAGTTTAGTGATATTCAATTCACAATGATTTCCTCTTTGATTGTACACCCATATGAAGGTCTTCCCGATAAATCACAAATGTTACGAAGGACTTTAAAACTAGTTATTCAACTTTTAAGTTTCCAATTTAAATGGTCTTAGGGATTTTGAAATGACTACCCAAACCTAACACCAAGGCTCTATATTAAGGCTAATGTTGGCATGCTAGACCCAAAATATAAATGTTTAATTCATTTTATAATCTATATTAATTTTAGGGTTGTTATTTAGTGACGGGTTGTGCCTTTCGTACTTAATAATGCACAAATGCAAAAAATTAAGTGTTGTAAAAAATGAAATTCAAAAATGGAAAAAGGCATGAAAACCTATAGATGTTATTTTCCCTTTCCCTTTCTTCCTTTAATTATAGAAACTAAAAAAACTATTATCAATAGGCAATACATATAGAAGGCTCAAAACCACTATGAAAAATAAATCTTTAACCCTATTTTGTAAGCCCCAAAAACCAAACATATGTGGGAAAATGCTTTACAATCATGAAATTGTGTAGGAAAATGGTTTCCATACATGAAATTGCATCAATGGGGATAAATAATGGACATGCATATCGAGAAAAAAATAACAATGTGTGCTTCCCTATAAAACCTCATGAAATTACACGGAAAAGGGCCAAACATACATGAAACTAACGGAAAAATTAAAAAAATTAAAAAAACAAAAGGGAAGGCAACCATGCATAGAAATAATGTGGATTTTTGAAAAAAAAAATGTTGAAAAGCATACAAAAGGTTAAAAAACCAAAAAATCCCTAATAATCAATCAAAAAAGGAAGAATTTCAAAAAACCTTCCTTCGTGGACTCACCATTTTTTCGTAGGAATATTTTAGCATAGTGGGTAGAAACCATTCCACAATAGTGGATTGATATGCTAAGGAACAACAATAAAATAATTACCTATTCTACCCTCTCAAACAAACGAGCAAATGATGGAAAACTAAAGTTTAAGAGGAAAGAGAAAGGGTTATACATGTGAGACTTTTCTTTCAAGATATTCAAAGCTTTAGGTTGAGTTGAAAGAGAAGGAGACGGGAAATAGTCTTGAAATAAACCTACACACAAGACGATGAATAAAATCTTAATGTTTTCTATAATGGTAAACTCTAGCACTAACTTGCTCAAAATGGTAAAATCCATAATTTACTTAATACACATCCATAAAATTGCATATAATTGACATGAAACAACAATGTGAAATGGGGAAAAGAAATGGAATTATTATGTAATCAACAAGAAAATAGTGCATTGTTACCTTGCATGAGATGGGTAGATCTAAAACTTCTCTCCTCAAGGTTCTTTCCTCAAAAGGGCTCATGAGTCCAGAAGCATCTCCATCTCTCTTCCCAAACTTCAAACAAGTAAGTAGAAAATGTACAAGAATGGTTCCAATATGGGGAACCCAAGATAATTTTAATGACATAACCTTATAATTCAATACAAAGATCCTCAAATTAATGTATAGGAGGCCTTTTTATATGTGGAGGGTGATGATGGATTCCCTTAAAGAAACATAAGATGAATGAGAGTAATAATGAAGGACCAACACTTGGCCTTGTCATAGGAGAGGTGAAAATGGGGGTGACACAAGACGTCCATCGACATAGATAAAATATGAGAGGGACATAGGTAAGAAATCATGAATTAAAATCCATGGGGGGGATGACTAAATTGATGTTAGAATGAGGAAAATAGAATGAATATGTTTATATATTTAGGTGGAGTAAACGAAATTGAACAATTATAATGACAAGGTGGAATGGCACAACTAGATTAATCAATATTCATGCTTCAATCAACAAAACATTAACACCTCCATGGACTCATGGGGAAAATTCATGGAATATGGATATTTTTATTTAATTTTTATTCTTCTTTTATCTTTAGTGGAAAGAATAAAAGAATATGTTATGTTAATGAGAGAGGACAAGTATCAATGTGTAAGAAAATCCATTCTCAAGTGTGCAAGGGAACATAAGGGTGAAAAGCAAGTAGAGAAATAAGTGTGCAGGAAATGATGGACACCTTAATGCAAGCCCCCTCTCAAATGACAATTTTTTGTATTCATTTGGAGCTTTGGAGTCTTGTATAAGCAATAAAAAATAGGTGAGAAACAAAATGTGAAGTGTAGAAACAAATTACAAAAATAGGTGGGAGCCCATAAGGGAGTGGATAGGAATTGAGAAGAGAAGAGAATGAGGTTCAAGTGCCATCTAAGACTATAAAGGATCTCATTTATATGGGGAACACTCACGATGGATGTCAAACTACAAACGGTTCTAAATTGGGGTTACCCATCATAGGGAGGCTCTAACATTGGACAAGTGTTAAAATAGGTGTCAAAGTACCAATGTCCAACCAAGGTAGACCCTAAGGTGATTGATTTGGAAAAAAGGTTTAAATATGAATATGTGGAGGGAAATATTAAACCTATATGATGGTTTAGAAAAATACTTATAGAAGTCCATGAAAAGAAGGTGAATGATCTTGAATACAAATGATAATGTGTTCAAATTCCTACACCCAAGAAATAATGAAAACCATGTAAAGAAGATAAAAAAACATAAATCCAACTGTGAAAATGGTGCAAAGGGTTAGGAAATAGAGAAGTATGAGGTCCCCATATTGTGGATCATTGGAGGATGAAAGGAACAATTTCTCATTAGTGGGTGATTCATTGCCATGGTGTTCCTAAAAATTGGAAAACTCTACAATGCATTCAAATAAGGTTATGAACTTCTTGGCTTTCACAATGGAAAACTCTACTTTGCTCGAGCTTGATAGTGTACCTTATAAGTAATATTAATATTAACATTATAGAAGGCCTTAGGAAATGTTGAAATTAATTGTTCATTTATTATATGCAATAGATTGGTCATTATCTTTACATTGGATTCCACTAATATTAGATACTATTATAGACTTCTAGGATGTGGACACAAACATGGCAAGAGAGACGATTATGTCACAAACGTGGCAAGAGAGACGACTAGGTGGACAACGTGGAAAGAGAGACGGAAACGTGGCAAGAGTGACGTTAACGTGGCAAGAGAGACGTCAACGTGGAAATACCGATGTTATGGGGCAATATGTTTTTTTTTTTTTTTTAATTTCCTCTATTTTCCGACAATATGGACAATTTTGTCCATAACGTCGCAAATAGAATGTCGAAATTTTTACAATATGTACTAGTGCAAGTTAAATTTGTTACCCACATTTTCCTAGTTTTTTCCCAATTTTTCAATGTATTTCGTTTGTTTAATTATTGAAATATATATTTAGTAAGTCCTATATGAAGATTATTAATTCACAATTTATTTTTTACTTGTTTTCCATGTTGCAGTTGAACCATCACAAGGCTATGTGGTGTAATGGTCGTAAATTTCGTATCAAAATGTTGGATGATAAGATGAAAACCTCAGATTGTGGGATAATTGTAGTGTTTAAGGTCACCAACATTTCCTCTAGAAGTGACAGAAATCTAGAAGAAACTGAGAATAGGTATTGTGGCCATTTGGAGGATATAATTGAGTGTGATTTTAATTCCTTTAAAATAGTTTTGTTTGAGGTTAAATGGTACAGGCTACAGATGCATGAACATGATCCTGAAAGAAATGTTATTGAACATGATAATGGATTTACCATGGTTAATACAAGGGCATTTGAACCGGGTACAAAGCCTTATGTTCTTCTAAGTCAATGTGAACAAGTATTTTACTCAGAGGTACCTGGTAAAGCATGTTGGTCATACATTGTTAGATATGATCCAAGAGGAAGACCAGTAAAGTACAATCATGTAGTCGATGATGAAGATAATAACGAGGAAGAAGATCATGATTATGAAGATCAGGAGCAGGTGGCTCAAGTAGTCGATGTGTCAGATGAAGAAGTTGAAGAGGTTGATCATCCAAATGTAGGAGACGATGATCTCATTGACGATATCGATAACTATAGTAGTGAAAATGACATTGATGATGATGTTGATAGGAATGAGCCTTTCACCAATATTGATTCTGAACCAGATCCTAATACAAATGTTGAACTGGATGAAGAAGAAGATGACTGATATTTAATTGTTGAAAATAAGAGGTATGTGTTTATATCTTTTATATGATCTTTATA
>SNQJ01S0015608.1:0-16864 GCA_010110895.2 Picea sitchensis | reverse complement strand
TTGTGTGCTACTTGGTGTGGTTGCATACCACTGGATAGTAGTTGTGTACTACTATGGATAGACAAAGTTGTGTTCTATTGAATGACATTGTTCTGATTTTCATGTAGATTATCAGTAGTGTTGAAAATGATTATCAGCTAGATGGATAGTTAGTGTGCTAGTGGACAGACATTCTCCAGGCGGAAAATGGTCCAGGATATTTATTCTTCTAGAGCGTATGTCTGGATTAGAAGAATATTCCTTGTATCCCATGGCGTGGCTTCCAACATCTGTTGGAATAATTATTCTTCTAGGACATATGTCTGAATTATAAGAATAGTTCTTGTATCACTCTGTGGAGTGAGTAACTTATTCATCATCATGCATGATTACTCATATGGAGTATGGCTTTGATAAATGATGCAGTTGATGCTATCAAATGATCCTGATAGTGATGATAGTGCTCTTGATCTAATAATGAGATAGCATGTATGGCTATGATGATGCTACCAGTTGAATGGTATGTTTGTGCTCAAGACCATTACCTTCAATACCTCCCTAACTAGGAGGGAGTATTGATATTATGGTAGCTGCAGTAGGTATTAACCTCCACGTGTAACCCTGGAAAGAATAAAATATTTTGGGAAGCAAGAAGAAACCCTAAATCATTGGACATAATCCTAGAAGACAAGTCGACTAAAGGAAATATTTAATATTTAGTTTTTAGCCTCCAGAATGAGAAGTTGACCCAGACAGCTAAGGAAAATTAGTATAAATACATGATGCAAGATCTCATTTGATACACACAACTCCCAACTGCATAAATGTAAGAGTGTGCACTGCATAAACTGAGTAAGTGCTCAAGTCTGGAGAGTAGCTGCAAATGCAACAACTGCAACCTGTATTCTTGGTTTAGGCTTGGACTTTCTATTGGTTATGGTTTGGACTTTCTGCTTGGTATGCTAACTCTGGAGAGACATACGTGACATTGATTGGTTATTAGACCTAGGCTTTGCTTTCAGAATTATTCTCTATCAAGGTTAAGGTGCTCGGGGGTGGCTTCGGCCTATGGTTGGGTGACAATATTTCTATATTATCTATGGTTAAACGAGAACACCTATTATTTCTAACATTCTCTTCCTGCAAATTTTTGGGTGTACGGAAAAAAATGTGGTAGAACTATTTTCTTCTGGTCCATGCCATCAATTACCATACCTAAATATTTGTTTGGAGCATCATAACACTTATTTCGATGTTTGTACAACTTTTGTCTTTCACTTGATCATTGATTGTGATGTTCTTGAAGTGCTTTGACTATGGAATATGCACACGACATAAAATGAAAATATTGATCGTATGTTTTCATAGTTGATAACTATTCAATTAAATAATAATAATAATAATAAATACATACTTCTTTCTTCCCCTTTAGATTTATCTCTTCTTGATTTAAGAGTAGCACATATACTACAAATCCACATCCTTGACTTCTTAGGAATACAAACATTGTTGAATTGTTTCTTCCATATTCTTGTAAAATATGCATATGTAATAAAATTACCATTTCCTTCAACACCTTCAGCATATCCTTTGTACAAGTTGTAGATTTCCCTCCTTGAAAATTTATTTGGAATATGTATTGTGTCTCTATTTGGAATACACTCTCCATGTTTAGAAAATAAATCACACATACATGAAAATGTAGTGTTTGTGAATGGACCACTCTCTCATCCATGATGTACCTTTGAATAAAATGATGGATCGTTTCCCAACCTTGTCTGGATTCTTGATAGACGAAGATTACCAATTGATTGATTTTTTCTTAAAGCCTTTCTACCAAGTAAAATATTCCCAATGCGATAATCATATCCTGTTTTGGTGGATATCATGCACACCATCAAATATGAATTTTTCATGCTCTTATTCATTGAAAAATATTTCTTCCTTTTATTCAAGGCATACATGTAGTCCATGTTTTTCAAACAATTATTTTGACAACATTCACTTGAAATCAATTCAATTATGGAAATTGATTTAGTGAGAAATTATTTCCTAGACCTTGTATAACTAGAATGATTTGGATTGATATAAAAAGGTTTAATATTGGTGTTGGTGTATATATATGCTTAGTATATTACACTCATTTATATGTCAATCTGGGATTCGTAATCAAAAGAGTTGTTACACTATATGTTTTAAAAACAGGTAACCTATCTATGTATGGTGTATCTAGCTCAATCAGGAAATAATTAATAACATAACACTCTGTTTTAGAATATTTGAATGCTTCACACAACTTCAAACTCAGAAGATAGAACTAATGACAAAACTCTCAAACAAGCACTCAATTGAAAAGGTTTTTTCTTAGATGACAAGTCGGTGCATTATAGGCTCATGAAATGGAGAGATGAACTTAGATCTTTCTTCTTGTAGCATTTGAAACAGTAATCAACAATCCACTTTATTCACTCTTAAAAAGAAACCAATCGTAACCCTATCAATTCCAATCAAACTTTCTTTAATATAGGAAACAGTCAATATGATTAAGAGACTTCATTATATGGAGCATGAAGGTGAGAGATGAAGTCTTATGGTTCTTGTACCTACTAAGAAAACCACAATCATAAATTCAAAACAACAACATTTACTTACTTAACAATCCCACACACCTATCAAAATATTATCAATTAAATACCAAACTGCATAAATGGAAATGGAATTATCTACTCTACTCAATGTATAACCATTTACTCACACTGATTCAAAACAGAATAAATATGTACTATAATTAGAAAAGGTTATGCATTTAAAATCATTTACAACACACGCAACTCACACAATTGACTTACAACACAGAAAGACATGTACAGGGAGGTTTACCTTGGTTGGGGCGGTGGGCCCTTGCCGAACCAACAAGGTACCTCTAAAGAAATTGTAGACTAAAACTCTTTACTCGTGGTCATGAATTGCACAAAATATCATTTGTATTCCTTAAATTGATTGATTGAATCAGTAGTTCAACATTTCAATCGACATAACAATGTGTATCATCCTTTACTTACTACTTACTTATATCATCTACACAACATCCCTTTTTAAAGAAGGTGAGCCATTACAACCAACGTCTGAGGACAATTATCAAATGGTTTCAAAATATTACAATTGATAATTCATATCGTATCGCTAGGGATGGAATTCATCCTCATGACACGAAGTGCATGAGTGATGAAGTCTAATGTGATATCCAAAACTACCTCAAGATACTTCCATCCAACTAACTTGGAATCACCACCAGCATACTTGCTGAACATGTAAATCCTGTAGACAAGGGTTTAGTATCAGACTAGCACAGTCATAACTTTGGGTACCAAACCAGTGCAATAGTAGTATCGGAATAGGCACAAGGCTAGTATCGGATGATGCGCTAAGTTGGTGGTACCAAATGAGGCACTGAGTTGGTGGTACTGGAAGAGGCGTTGAGCGAGTGGTACCGAAAGAGGCATTGAACTGGTATTGGAATAGGCGTTGAGCTAGTAGTACCAGATCACTATAGAGTACCAAATTAGGAGGAATATTGGTACCAGATCAAGAAAGGTACTAGATCTAGTGGAGTACCAGATCAAGCGATTGTTGCAGTACCGAATCAGTGGTAGTACCGGATGTAGCTTCTTAATTAAGAGTCAAAGTAATTAGGAGCATAAATAATCAACCATTTAATCCAATTTAATCAAGAAAATAAAAAAAATCATGCTTTAACATAGGTTACCTCTCTATGCAAATGGACAAGGTCACAAAGTAGGGTTGTGGAGGAAATGGTCAATCATATACACATATCATAGATAAAATAGACTCAGATAGAGGATAATATAGGATAATAGAAGTGTCAAAATGGAGACTCAACATTTCCCCCATGCTAAAGTCATTGCATGTCCTCATGCAACAATATCAAAATTGATACTCAAAACTTTGAAAAACTAAACCATTCCCCATCATTTATCTGGTTGTAGGATGTTCAGACCAGAAGCTTCGCTCCTAAGTTCCTTCTTAATCACCCTGGTGTATTGGATCAAACATAAAACTTTGTTGAGTTTAGCAGAGACCTCTTCTTGTGCATCCTGTAACCTTAGGTTATATTCTTTAAATTGTGCATCATCTTCCTTAATGTGCCTACACTAGTACATATGACCAAATTTGCAATGATTTTTCATTGATATTGCCACACTTATCCGTCGCAATTTCCACGAAAGCCGAGATTTTTTTTTGTCCGAATAATTTCATCGCTATATCCATGATCCACGTGTGCATGGAAACATCGACGAAATAAGCGCTTCATGTGTCACCACCTTCAAGATCGGTTAACACTATGCATCGTCGCAATTAGGACGAATTTACGTCGCAATAACAACGAAGAAACGTGGCAATTACGACAAAAATTCATTGCAATTTAGACGAACATTTATGCCAGGCCAATAACTTATGACGTATATGTTGAATGTGCAATGCAAAACCATCGCAATGTGTGACGAAAATACGTGGCAATATCGATGAAAATATATCTCAAAACCAAACTTACGACGCAGATTTTGTATGTGCAAGGAAAATTTGTGGCAAATTGCGACGAACTTTTGTCACTATAGCGACAGTTGTGGTAAAATATTAGATTTGTTTCCGATGAACTTTCGTCTATATTGCGATGATGGCTTTAAGTTTAAAAAAAAATAAAAATACATGAGATATGGTATTACCATATTACATTGTAATATGGTATACCATATTGTATGCCATATTACAATGTAATATGGCATTACCATATTACATTGTAATATGGTAATTCCATATTACATTGTAATATGGCATTACTGTTACATTGTAATATTGTAATATTCTAACATATTGTAATATATATATCCCCTACAAATAATCAAGGCACATATAAACCAAATATTGTAAGCATGTGTTATCATGAAGTTGGATTAGAAGTAAGGATACCAATATGACAATATACACAAAGAATAATTTGGAATATTACTTTTAAAAAAACACGTGGATTGCATGAGTGAGTCATTTGCAATTTATATTACACAATACTATGACAACACTTCTAGGATTGATGGATGATATCTTAAGACCATTTCTCGAACTTGTTTATTGTAGCCTCCTTGGATGATATTTTCACTTTTAGCAAGATTTGGGAAGATCATTTGAAACATTTGGAGATGATATTTTTAACCCTTCAACACAATTAATTGCAAGCCAACATAAAGAAATATGAGCTTGGAAAAAAATTATTGTTGTGTATGGATTTTGTAGTTAGAGGATGTGAATTGTGTATTGACCTAAGAAATATAAAATTCATTGTAAATTGGTTGATCCCAGATAATTTAATTGAACCAAGGTAATTCATGGGGTTAGCAAATTAATATTACTTTAAAAAACACGCGGATTGCATGAGTGAGTCATTTGCAATTTATATTACACAATACCATGACAACACTTCTAGGATTGATGGATGATATCTTAAGACCATTTCTCAACTTGTTTATTGTAGCCTCCTTGGATGATATTTTTGACTTTTAGCAAGATTTGGGGAAGATCATTTGAAACATTTGAGATGATATTTTCAACCTTCAACACAATTAATTGCAAGCCAACATAAAGAAATATGAGCTTGGAAAAAAATTGTTGTGTATGGATTTTGTAGTTAGAGGATGTGAATTGTGTATTGACCTAAGAAATATAAAATTCACTGTAAATTGGTTGATCCCAGATAATTTTAATTGAACCAAGGTAATTCATGGGGTTAGCAAAATATTTAGGAATGAAGTGTATCTTCAATGCACATTAGAAAAGGGAAGTTGAACCTTTCAATTCATTGCAATTGAATACCAAGTAACTTAAGCTTTGACTTGAAAGAATTGTAATGCATCAATATTAAATCTAATGAAACTTGCAATTTTCATTTGAAATCAAAGCAAATTTTGCATGATACACAATGGCGAACCTTTGATAGCTAAAGGAGTTGAATAACATAACACTTGAAACTTTTGTTGGTGCAATCATAATATACCCAAATAAGATAAGGAATTGTACATCATGTTTAGGTAATTGAAGTAATTACATGAATTATTTGTTGGGAAAGTAAAATATTCACTCAAATCATAAGCTTTATAATCATAAGTTTTTATAATAGATGATAATGGATATAAGTTGAAGAGAATTATATCCTTTATTTACAATTGTATGTGTATCCCAAGCATATAAATAAACATTGGTTCATTTGTTGTGAGGCTATAACATCCCAATATTTGGAAAGATTATTTGTCATTTATATATTAATTGCACAATCCAAGTCACAACAAAGCCCACTCTTCATGTGAATGTTATCTTCCAACATTTTGATTTGGTAATCAAGTATGATAAATATATACAAAACCACATGGTCAATTTCCTTTAAGACCCTTTGTTTGAGCTATCAATTATAGCTCTAAAGTTAAACTCTTATGTACTTGAAGAATATAAGGGATTACTTACATATCTAGCCTCGCTAAATTTTGTCAAATGGTTAAAAACTCACAACTGTATATATATGCAAGTCTCGAAGTCTTTGAGATGATTGTAGGCTTGAAGGAGGATTGTGAGGGCTATAAAACATCCAATATTTGGGAAGATTACGGTCACGGTATATATATCAATATTGTTATCTCTGCACACCATTGCTCACCCCAAATCCTCCACCTAAGACTTTATCATATTTTATTGTACTCACTCTAACTTGAAATTTTAGCCCTCAAAGTGGAACAATTAAGAAAAATTGATCAATGGGAAAATATGCAAACTTCTTTAAAAAGAAAAATCCATGAACATGTGTAGCCATAAGAAACCAACTTGTAGGAACCTCAATCAAGTTACGAAAAGAGTCATGATAAGCATTTAAATACACATACCTCCTAAGTTTGATCAAGTGTGTTTGCACCCACCAAAGAAAGGCTTAAAATGATATTCTAGGATTGTGGATAAGAATTAATAAAAACTATTTTCTTGGATTTGTCACCATATATGGAAAAATATTCCAATGTATATGTAAATCATTTTGAAGTTGTCTATTCCATCCTAATTAGAAGGAGAATTTAATGAAAATACATTGAGTCCCAAAGTTCATGGGGATCATCAACTTGAAAGGGAAAAGGTCTACCCTAGTTGAATTCATATTTGTACCTAATGTAATATAGGCTTGTGCAAGTGACCAAAATTTCAATTTATATGAATTTGGTGAGTGGAAATTTATGAAACACAAGGAGTAATGGTAAACCCAAGGGTTCAGGAGAATGTTGAAAGGTGGGTAGCCATTGTTAGGTTTGTAAAGTAAGTTTTGAACCCATGAAGACACCATCGGTGAAAAGGTTGTGATTTATGAAAAGGTTTTAAAATCTCTTCATCAACGTATAAGCTATTGGTCAATTTTCTTCTATGTTCTCAATGATTTGGGAAATAATGTCTCTTAACACCTTGAAGATTTGGAAACTCTTATGAACCTAAAGGGTCAGTATGACATTGGACTCATATATTCTTTTTAAAACATAATGTTATTTGATGCCTTGATAATTTAAACATAGTGTATATAAGGGCTAGTTATCAACTCCTTCCTTGATAATAATAAGAGGAATATTACTAATATAATAGGAAGAGAACTATGGATGTCACTTGCACAATTTTGGAGCATGCAAAAGGACAATAATAATGAGGTCCAAAATTTTGGGTACATCATGAATATATTCAATATATTGGTAGACTAATACATACTTTCATTTCCAATAACGAGCAATGAACAATGCAAGAACATAAGCTTATCTAATACCATCACAGAAGCTGCACCACTGTACAAACATGACGAGCAACACATCTTCACAGCAGCATATCCCACATACTACAATCAGAGAGTGTGAGCATAATAGGTACTCATAAACTAGTAGTATAGAGTCATCAAAAGCAATAAAACAACACACATGGTAGTCTCTTGATTTAGTGCAAGAATGAGAGGTACATACATCATCGGGTATTTTATGCAAGTGTAAGAGGCAACATGCATCAACCTAAGTTCAATAAAAACATAGAGGTGAAAAATACCAATGGTACCTCAAAGGAGGAGAGGATCAAAGGAAGATATGATGTCACTATTGGGAGGGGCTCCATAGTTTTAAGCTATGGAATGTGACCATTATGGGGACATCTTTTTGTGCACCACCAAAGAAGTGATAGCTGATCCTAACTAGGTAGAGGTTATCTCAAGTAGGGTCTTTCTTGAGATAATGACCTATAAGGGACCCATCAATATTATGACCAAATAAAAATGGAGAAAAAGGGGTGTAAGGAAGAAGAGCTTAGGAGGAGAGGCAATACTTTCCCAAGCATTTGAAGGACTAGGAAAAGAGAAGAGTATGTAGGGAGAGCATGGAACACTAGGAGAGGAAGACAAGGACTAGGCCATTAAGTGCTACTGTGTAAGAAGTGGCTAGGAGTTGATAATGGGAAGTCTGTTTAGCCCAAAAAAACTCCCATTAGGAACAAGGCTTCATTCAACTAGCAAATGTTTATTTTGACAACTAATATAAAGATAAGGAAAATAGAAGGCATAGAAGAACAAGAGGCTACCTCATTGTTTTTAGCCAAAGTGATAGGACAAGGGCAAGCAAGTATGGAACTAGGTATAATAGATGGCAACAAGTGTCCCAAGCAAAAAAAAAAAAAAAAAAAAAAAAAAATATTGAGTTAAAAATCGTTAGGGAGGTTTGGGATTTAGAATGAATAGCAGTAGAGTGAGAGTGCAGCTAGGTGGAAGGATGAGAATGTGTTATTTAGAGAGTTTGGAAGAGGGATAGTAAAACCATATGAGATGAATGGATTGGACGTGGGATGTAAAAGTGAGAGAGAAAGGTATTTATGTATTATGTTTTGTTGGTTCTTAACATTATAAGGAAGAGGTATTTCAAGAGGTGAGTTCATAGTTTTTGGTCATCTCTTATAGAGTTGCGGATAAGTATTGCAATGAGAATCTTATAAATACTCTGTTTGATACTACATATGACCAAATAAAAATGGAGAAAAGTGGGGAGTAAGGAAGAAGAGCTAAGGAGGAGGCAATACTTTCCCAAGCATTTGAAGGAATAGGAAAAGAGGAAGAGTTTGTAGGAGAGCATGGAACACCAGGAGAGGAAGAATACAAGGGGAGAACCAGGTAATATTGTGCCACTGTGTAAGATGTGGCTAGATTTGATAATGGAAGTCTAAGCTAGCCCAAAAAACTCCCAATAGGGAACAAGGCTTCATTCAACTAGCAACTGTTGATTTTGAAAAACCAATGGAAAGATAAGGAAAAGAGAAGGCATAGAAGAACAAGGGCTACCTCATTGTTGTAGCCAAAGAGAGGACAAGGGAAACTGGCATGAACCAGGGTATACTAGATCAGCAAGTATGGAACTAGGGTATAAAAAAAAAAATATTGAGTTAAAATCATTGGGGAGCTTTGGGATTTAGAATGAGAATAGAAGAGTGAGAGTGCATCCATGTAGAAGGATGATAATGTATTATTTAGAGAGTTTGGAGAGGGATAGTGAAACCATATGATATGAGATGGATTGGATGTGTGATGTAAAAGTGAGAGAAAGGTATTTATGCATTATGTTCTTATTGGCTCCTAACATTATAAGTAAGAGGCATTGCAAGAGGTGAGTTCATAGTTTCTGTCATCTTTATAGAGCTCCATAAGTATTGTAATGAGCATCTTATAAAGAATTTCATTTGGGCATCGAGACATGACCAAATAAAAATGGAGAAAAAGGTGTAAGGAAGAAAAGCTAAGGAGGAGGCAACACTTTCCCAAGCATTTGAAGGACTAGGAAAAGAGGAAGAGTATGTAGGAGAGCATGGAACACTAGGAGAGTGAAGAAGACAAGGGAGAACTAGGTAATATTTGGTGCTACCCAGTAAGAAGTGGCTAGAGTTGATAATGGAAGTCTAACCTAGCCCAAAACAACTCCCAATAGGAACAATGGACATCTTATAAAACATTTCATTGTTGTTCATATTATATACCAAGAGCAAATTAGAGTAACTAAGGATATACATAGCATCTAACAACTTTGAAAACCCCTAAGGACATGGTGACTCCACAATGTTTATTAATGAGAATATGAGTTCCGCCCTATTGTACAAATCCCCAATGATAAGGACAGGGTGATGAGTGATGGAAATGTGATTATTTTGGTTATAAACTGTCAAGGATTATAGTGGCAAGTTGGTCTTGGATCTAACAATTATGAGTAAAAAGGAGACTTAGAGAGGGGAATAAATCTCACTCGTCATTATGAGTAATGAGGATCTTTTCAATAGAGTTTGTATTAGGGACTATTTTTTTGTTGGGAGAAGTGTCCAAATATTTGCTTCACCCTAGGATCATCAAGGATTTCATCATGTACAAGATTTGGGATCTGAATTATTATTATAAGAATACACTTTGTAGTAGTGTCCTTTGGAGGCATATAATACTTGCACTAACATGTGGGACTCCAGAGGAGGGTCTAGATTATTGGGATTAGCTTCCATGCATTGTTTAATAGGAACTAGGATTTGGACTATGAATAGTAATAAGGTTAGGATTATGGAAATGAATGAAGTGAGGGGATACTTTCTAATCTATTTTCCACAATGAGGATATGGATAAAGACTTTGTATATGGGGGGTTCTCTAAAATAGTTATACTCTTTATAAAAAACTACAAGTAAACAAAAATAATATTCTAAAATAGAAAGGCGTAAACTGGTAAAACACACATGGAACTTGGTATATATATCAATATCTATTATTCATGAGGGGATTGTGAACTTCTACTAGTATAAAGCCTACTTTTAAAAAACATGTCAAAACCCTCACCCTTTCATTGTTCTTTTCACTAATCCATTAACCCTTACAATTTGATAAGAGTTGTCCACGAGATGCATTTTCATCTCCAAGACCTACATGAACTATGCAAGACAATTAAGGAGGAAATAATTAATAAGAAAATAAGAATGCATTTAGTTCTATAAAATACTCTAGAAAAAATTAAGTTGTCGGATACCTTAATGAGATTCTCTTTGTTTCAAGAATAGGCTATTCTCTACTAAACATGGCCAACCATGTGAAGGTGGAAGCTCATATGGCCCCCTCCCCTCCCTCACATCACTCTCACCCCCCATACCCAACAAATGATTTCTTTATATAGAAAACATATAAAACATTAAAGCATAATTTGGATAGTCATCAAACATATGAACACATAAACATCGCATAAAGATCCAAAATAGGTCATGAAATTATACATCTAATTTTTCTTTGATTTATGTTTCTTTACATTCATAAAACCGACAATTACTAATATCATCACTTCCAACCAAGGACACGCATTTTGTGTATGCCCACCTTATATTGTTTGTGTGCACTCATGTACCATACTACTGGTACGTCACTGAGAAGGGTTAGCTATCATCTATTCAGGGTCGTGGAACTGGAACAACAAAATGATCATATCGATATAAACAAATATAATTGAAATAACTAATTCATTGTTTTGATTGACATTACAATATTTCTCTTTACATGTCTATGTAGATGGGACAATTGCGCACTTCCCATCCACTTTGTTTCTCTCGCATTTCACCCTCCGAAGCTACATGCTCTTCAATTTTGAGAATATAATATATAAGTATAAATCAAGAAATAAATATCTACAATCACAAGAAATATTTCTAATTATGAAGCATACATACCGAATGGGTACTCGCTTCTACACTATCATTGGACATGTGGACCCCTGTATGACACGGTGTTTTTTGAATACCGCTTGATTCACTAATGCGGTAGCATTGTTGCTTGAAACAAACATAAATACTAAGTTAAGGGTGATATAATAAAATATTAATAGATCTTTAGTGCTAATGCTACCTAGCTTCCTCTTTATTCATTTGATTTAATTACATATCGGGAGAAAGGAGTCTCACCAAGATTATTCCATTCAATCACACTTTAAAACCATGCTTGTAACAGTTTCCGTGTCCTCCTCTAAGGGCGAGTAGTGTCAACGTATTTAATCAGAATGCATAACACCATTGTCACCAATAACAAAAACATATATTTGTTCACAACTATTAAATAAATATTAACCACAGCTAATCATTTAAATCTTACTATTTGGACTTTGAGTTTTCCGTAGCCACATTGGCCTACCAGTAGCCTATGGTGGGTTTTTTTTTCCACTCTGGCCTTTGTTTCTTTAGATGTGTCTAGTAGCCTACATATGGAATTTTTGAAAAAAAATAGATATCGAATTACACTGAAATAGGAAAGAAAACATAAATGTTCATATTTCAATTATAATATCACATGTACAAAATCTTTGCTTGACTATCTCATTGTTTTCGCCCTTGTTTTTAAACAAGTTCACTCTTGCATCCCTCTATTAGCCTCCACCCCTTCAGAATCATAAGAGGGCACCCGTTCTTGAGGTCTATTTGTAATTTATCTCTATAATTAGCCCATGATAAATTCGTCACCAACCCTGAACCACCTTCTTGTTTAAAAGTGTTGCTCAACAAGTTTACCATGTGATCTATTAAATCATCTTCTTTTTTCTATCTCTCCATTCCACCGTGTGAGAATGGTGGGGGCCAAACAACTCAATGCTTTGTCATGTAAGTTTCTATAGAAACATTGTTTCATGCCGTAACGTGTTATCCATTAATCAATTAACAATCTCAACAAATGTCCATTTCAATTTCATGAAAAATGAATCAATTAATGGGATAATTACCTACAATCTTCTGAATATTTATCGAAACATTATCCACTATAAAGGTGACATCTAGTGATCCGGTGCTTTTAATTTGTTCTTCTCCATGCAAAATAGTATCATGTGCACCTACACTATGTTCCCCTCTGGATTCATCATGTGGAGTCCCAGACTCCATCTCCAACATGTCATGTCGGTCAAAATCGCCTTGCTCATTAATGGATTCTAGGGGAACCTAAAAAGGCTCAAAAAGCACTTTCAATTTGCTATGTCGACATTTTTTTAGCATTGGGCCATCACTTCTACCTATAGCAGTTGTAGGATTGATAGGTTCCCCATGCACGAGGTTTTTTTAAAACTCCTACAAACAAAAAAACTTTTCTTTATCGATCATATACAAAATATAAAACTAAAAACGGATATGAAATTATCATAGCTAATAAAAAATAATGTGAAGATGCAACTTACCCTAAAAATTAGTTATTGTAGTTTGTAGCTTCCAATTTTCCATGTCCTCCTGTGTCAGAGGTCTTTGTTAATCAAACCTAGATATTCCATGTTAGCCTTCTTCAAGGCCTTCATTACGCTTGTCATTGGGTTTGTTGAATAATATATTCCATCCTCACAATATCCTCTGTGGGATCCTAGACAGATGTTGACACAAAACCAATTCACTGCTATGAAATTCACCCCCAACATTAAAAAAATGAAATATTGCTATATCGAAAACAATAAAAAAAAATCATAAATTTAGTTGCTATAGTCATAAATTGTTATTGTATTCAACATTTACCTACTGAGGCAAAAAGGGTGCCTTTCCAATGACATCACCCCGAGAGATGGCAGAACTCCGACACGTTCACCCTGGATAGATGTCGACACAATAAATCAATTAAAAAAAGTGAAATTCAATTGTAACATTTAAAAATGAAATATTGGAGTAATACCAGAAAAAAAAAAAAAAATAATGAAATTTCCGTGAAATTTAGTAGTTGTGGTCATAAGTTGTTAATGTATTTAACATGTACCTAGTGAGGCACTCTATGCCTTCACCACACTCCGAGATGTAGTGGGTGAAACTTAATAATTCGCCACCCCATACGTAAGTTGACACAATAAATCAATTAACAAAAGTTATGAAATTCACCGTAATATTTAAAATGGAAATATTGGAGTAATATTAGAAAACAAATAATGAAATTTCAGAAATTTAGCTGTTGTAGTCATAAGTTTTTACAATATTTAACATTTACCTACCGAGGAATAGTGGGTGCCTTTCCATGGTCACCCCGAGAGATGTAGTGGTGCCTTTCCATATCACCCCTGAGAGATGTAGTGGGTGAACCTAGCATCACCACTTAATGCAATTTTGGCACAATAAATCAATCAAAGTGAAATTCACCCGTAACATTTAAAAAAGGAAATATTATAATATCGTAAAAAAAATAATAAAATTTCAGAATTTAGTTGTTGTATCATAAGTTGTTAAAGTATTTAACATTTACCTGCTAAATCACAGTGGGTGCCTTTCCACGAACACCCTAGAAAGATGTAGCGGGCGAAAATCGGACACGGTCACCCTAGACAAAAAATTTCACAATAAATCAATCAACAAAAAAAAAAAAAAAAAAAAAAAAAAAAAAAAAAAAAAAAAAAAAAAAAAAAAAAAAAAAAAAAAAAAAAAAAATTTAGTTGTTGTAGTCATAAGTTTTTAGTGTATTTAACTTTAATTGTTGAGATGGCGGGTGCCTTCATGGTCACCCTCTCCATCTATTCGATTGTTGAATTTCGATCAACAACTTTTCACCTAGAACTATTGTTTTTGCTACACATACAAATATATGATTTCCTTCAATATGCCCTCGTGATATGCACTGGTTTCTTAGTTGTTTCCCATTGGATGGGTACTCATTTATAGCCCGTAATGTTTCCAAAGAGTTTCTTTGGCCTTCCATCACCATACTCTTTTATTTCGGATTGTTATCAGCATCTGTGGCACTTATGGTAACTTTGTATCTTCTCATACTTGCCTAACGTAATCAACACGCCCGCTGATTGTATTTGTATAATGGTTTGACATACATACTCCATCAATTCAGTTAAAATGCCAAATATGACCTTTATGCCATCCATGGAAAAATAACCCCAATTCATGTAAGGGACGACGGAGTAATGTATATAATCTCCATCGATGAAGAAATATGTGTCCACTTTAGGTAGCTCTTTAGGTGCCCATAGTTGCACTAGATGTTTATACATCAAGAGAAACTCAATGTCACCTATGCTCAAAACATCATAATTACATCTATCTCCATTGGCAATAAAAATTGCATGCGGGAAACAAATATTTTCCTTACCTTTTTCCAACCTAGTTGATCTAGGACCAGTAGATCTAGTACAACACATCTCTACTCCTCAATCCTCTCTTACTATATCTTGATCATCACTGAGGAAGATAGATCCGACATACACCTATTTGGTGGTACCCCTACACTCTAAAACAAGAAGATAAGTTATCATGCCAATATACATTTTGGTACCAACACGCTACATATAGTTGCATTTAGTTGCATAAAGTTGAAAATTCCACACCTATCCGTACCATTTAGTTACTTAAAGTTGAAATTTCCACACCTAGTTGCATATAGTTAAAATATAGTTGCATAAGTTAAGAAGTTGCATAAGTTGCATTACCATAGTTGCATATAGTTGTGACACGAATTGTTGCAATATAGTTGCACATAGCTGCATAAGTTAAAATATAGTACCAACACAGTTGCACATAGTCAGTATTTAGTTGCATAAAGTTGAAATTGTCACACCTATATGTCATATAGTTGCATATTATTGTAGTGCCGTATTAAGTTTCATATAGTTGCATAGTTGCATAAGTTGCATTGTTACATAAGTTAAAGTTGCATAAATTTGCATAAAGTTGCATAAGTTCCATAAAGTTGTTTTAAGTTCCATGTTGCATGTTGCATGTTGCATAGTTGCATGCAAAATTTAAATCGTTTCAATATAGTTGCATATAGTTGCAAATAATTGCATATAGTTGCATAAGCTGCAATATATTGCATATAGTTGCATAAGATGCAATATAGTTGTTGATACTAAAAGGGGGTGAATCGACAAGTACAATTTAAAAAGATTTTTTCAACTTATACCTAATCCATTCAACTATATCCAATGAGAAATGAACAATAGTATAAGAGTTACACCAATACACCAATAACACACCATACCCAATATATGAATCATTAGTTATTGTCTGCTGGGTGTCGACTTCCAAAGGTAGCTACAATTTCCAAAGGTAAAGGGAGGGATAAAACTAAGAGGAATATGCAATCCTTCAATATCAAGAGATTTGAACTTCCATCCTTGCCCTCTTCCACCCAAGAATATATGAGATATAATAAAACTTTACATTAAATCATCACCATCAACCAATCATCACATAGGACCTAATAATACTTCCCGAGACTTCTTCATTTCTGCAATTCTTCAATTCTTGGAGTACTCTGATCCTGTAGATAATATTAATCAATGTATTCTCTGAAACTCCTCCAATTTTCACTCCTTGAATCCTCCCCAAAAAGAGGTTATAGAAAGAATGGTAGACTTTATTCAATTCCGGTCTATTCAGAAGACCCAACTTGTACAGCATGCCCTGCGCTCAATATTTAACATCCAATTCTGAAACTCACATACAAGAAACTAAAGTATGTAATATTTCCAATGGAAGTGGTCCCACTTCATTTGGATTCTGTATGAATAAGTTATGATTTTTTTACCCGGAACACCTGTTTATTGACTAGCTTCATGACTGATTACAAACCCTATCTTCCACAGAGTGTATCTCCATAATTATAGCGAATCAAGAGCTGAAATTTTTACCAGATGTACCTTGATATGTATTCTCATACCATAGTGATTTCACCATCTGAATCGTTCTAGAAAAAAAGTTATAGCAAAAATGGTAAGATGACCTGAAAATAACATACCTTAGAACACATCACCAAAAGACTTCATCCTCCCTTGAAATCCGACCTTCTTTTACTTCTT
>SNQJ01S0015607.1:83616-102801 GCA_010110895.2 Picea sitchensis | reverse complement strand
GGAATGGGAAATTTGTCTTTAATGGTCAGTTTGTTGAGGGCATGGAAGTCATGACACATTCTCCAAGAACCTTCTTTCTTCAGGACCATGATGACAGGAGAAGATTAAGGGCTTGTACTAGGGTGGATAACGCTTGCATTAAGGAGTTCCTAGACCATTTTCTCAATTTCATTTTTTTGTGAAAACGGGTGGCGATATGGATGGATATTGGGAGGAAGGCTTTCAAGTACAAGGGGAATGGAATGATCATGAAGACCATGGGAAGGAGGGAATCCTTGGAGAGTGGAAAACACCATTTGATGTATAGAAAGGAGGGCTTGGAGGTCATGCGACACTGGGGGTGTCTCTGTTTCTTGTATGGCATGGAGTTGGGAAATGACACCAGAATGACCTTTTTTGAGAAGATTTTCCATGTGATGGGAACTAGTGACCTCAGGTGAACCAACAGTGATGCCTTGGAATTTATATTGGTGGCCTTCTGGGTCGAATTGCATGGTTAATGCCTTAAAATCCATGAGAATGGGACCCAAAGTTCTTAGCCAATCTGCACCCAACACAATATCACAACCACATATGTCGATAGTAAACGTATGGGATTTTAGGTGGTAGTCACCAATTTGGAGACGCACATTTTAACAACGCCCTTCACATTTCATGGAACCACCATTAGCAATCATGATTTGGAAATTGTTGACATCATGGATGTAGCAATGAGTTTCTTGGGCAATACGACGATGAATAAAATTATGGGTGCTTCCACTATCAACCAAAATGATGAATTTTCGATGCTTGATGTAACCGATTAACTTGAGGGTTTGGGGAGCGGAGAAGCTAGTGAGAGAATTGAGAGAAATGATGGGTTCTACTTTAGGAGGGTCTGAGGGAGGGATTATGTCAGTGATTTCAGGTGACTTAGACACAAGGGGAGTTTCAACATCCTCTTCCGAAATATCCTCAGAGATGGCTATAAAAATCTTTTGTTCCTTACACTTGTGGCCTGGGAAATATTTGTCATCACAATTATAACAAAGTTCTTTGAGTTGGCGTTCATCCATTTCAGCCCTGGCCAATTTTTGGATCTTTAATGGGACGAAGGGAGTAGTGGGAGTGATGGGTTTAGGGTGAGGGATAAAGGAGTGTTTTTAGTTTTGAGAGGATACAACCTGGTGTGCTTCTTTATCTCTTTTAGTAGCCTCCACCCAACTCGAGGGTCGAGCCATGGGGACATGGGCCTGAATATCCTCCTTGAGGCCACTGATAAAACACTCGCGAAAGAAAGCATCAGTCATGCCCTCTGTTTGAAAAGATAGGCGCTCAAAGGAAGCTATGAAGTATTCTATTGTTCCTGATTGTTTCAACTTTGTCACAAGGGTACCAATAGGGGTTACAAGGGTGGCCAACAAATGTGCGCTTAAGAACCACTTGTATTTCCTGCATGTATGAATCCCTCAACCGCGGGTTTATGCATGTAATGACAGATCTCTATGGCTTAAGGACGTCGGAATACGTCTCTACCTTGGAAAAAAAAATTCCCACAATTTCTGCCAAGGAAAGTGCTCTGATACCACTTGCAAGATACCAGATATAAAAAATATGCGGAATGGAAATAAAATGCTAGAAATGGCAGAATAACAGTAATATAACCAGCATAATCTCCACAATAACACAGAAATGATATAAGAACAACAACATAAATAGCACTTTGATTCAGAAAGCAATGTTCACGGGCCTTTTCGAGGGGGCAACCTCCAGTTGAGCAGCGCTCTGTTACAATAATCTCCAAGCTAGAGTTTTCATACCCTCGACCCTTATTTATACTAAATATGTCTATCAAGAGAAGCATCTAGAGGAAGATCCTTCTAGAAGCAGAATCTTCTATTAGGTCTTCTTACATCCTCCTTATTCTATTTTATTGAAAGGCCTTATTAATATTGATCTTTATTACATCCGAATATATTTATCTACCTATGTGCGGGTTAGGACCCTAACAGCTTCTCTGCTATCTCCAGCGAAGCATCGTTCAATGCTGCTACAATAAAATAGAAGTCATTTGAGGTGAGAGTAGTCTGCATTTTGGTCATAAAGGATTTTGATTTCTTCCGAGAAGAAGGCTTCGGGGGGGAAACCTTACTTTTCTTCGAGGGATCCTCGTCGTCTCTAGGCAGTGTAGCCTCGTATTTCTTCTGTTCAACTTCTGCGCCATTTATCTCTTCTCCATCTCCTCCTTGCTCAGGTGAGATGGAAGCATTCTTTCCTGAGGTACTGCTCACATCTTGGACTTCTTCATTCTTTTTTGTCTTGCTGGGTCCAAGTGTATCATGCACTGCTTCTGAACTATCAATGTCATACATCTCTGCAGGATCTACTGGAATGAGGAGGTCTGCCGACCAGTCTTTAGTAATGTCTTCTAATTCCTCCTCTGCTAGCTTGTAATAATACTGAAGTTGTTGTTTGTGCTCGTCATTGCACGCTGAAATATAAATGAAATGGCAGTCTGCACTGAATTTCATTAAAGGCCGAAACCTGTGGAGAGTATTTGGCATGATGTGAGGCTCGGACTAGATGGTTGTCTTTAGCTAGTTGTAATATGTTAAGAACCAAATATCAATATAGCACAGAAAAACCTCAGAATAAGTACTCAACACCTTGAAAATGATATAAATTCAGATAATAAGCCTCTTCGAGGGGGAAACCTCCTTATGACCACATAAATGTACAATTACAAGATGATTCAAAATGAAATTGTCTCCTTGGTACATATAGGAGACTAGGAGGTATAATTACAACTAATGGCCTAAAGACGACATAAATAAAATAACATTACTAATATAATATTCCCCAATTAAGGGGTAATGAGCCACTATTTAGGGCTTAACATGCCCCTCCCCTTGAGACAAGTGTTGTCCACAACGCTTGAGTAACTCTGGATGCTTCTGTATAAAAGACTCATCTTCCCAAGTGGAATCTTCAGCTGGTAGTTTCCTCCATTTAATGAGATACTCTAAAATGGATCTATTCCTCGGCTGGTGAATTCTTGTGTCAATGATGGCTTCAGGCTCCAATATGATTTTTCCTTCCTCGTCAAGTTCTAGAAATATAGTTTGAACTGGGATCTTGTCACCTATAACCCTCTTTAAGCACGAAACATGGAAAATTGGGTGTACTCGTGAAGATGCAGACAACTCTAATTTGTATGCCATAGTACCAATCATTTGCAACACCTTATAAGGGCCATAGTACTTTGGTGATAATTTATTATTCTTCTTGGCTTGCTTGAGAGACATATGTTTGTATGGTTGTAGACTTAAAAACACCCAATCCCCTACTTCAAAACTTCTTTCACTACGATGTTGATCTTCTTTTTGTTTCATACGATTATGTGCCATGGTCAGGTTGTCCTTTAATATTTGGAGAACTTGTTGTTGATGTTCGATGTGATCTTCCATTGCTTGAACCTTAGATATTTCTTTTAGATAAGAAGTGATGGAAGGAGGGTGGTATCCATAGAGTTCCATAAATGGTGTCATTTTTGTTGCAGCATGAAAGGAAGTGTTATACCACCATTCTCCCAAGGGTAACCATTTGAACCATTGCATTTGTTTATCAAAGACAAAGCAACCAAGGTAGAATTCCAAACATTTGTTCACTATCTTGGTTTGTCCATCAGATTGAGGATGATAGGATGAGCTATGAGCCAATTAAGTACCCAAACAAGAAAATAATTATATCCAAAAATATCCAGTGAAGATGGGATCTCTGTCACTTACAATAATCTTTGGGCTTCCATGTAGCTTTTGAACTGTCTCCATGAATGCGGTGGAAACTGTACTATCTTTGAAGGGATGCGAGAGTGCACAAAAGTGTGTGTACTTGGTTAGTCTATCAAAAATTACCATGATGACACTCTTTCCTTCAGACTTCGGTAACCCTATGATGAAATTCATGGAAACCTTCTCCCAACACTGACTTGGGATGGCTAATGGTTGTAAAAGACCTGGGGTCCTAATTGTTTCCACCTTATTTTGTTGGCAAACCAAACATTCTGCCACAAACCTTTGAACATCATTTTTAAGGCGATACCAAAAACAATCCTTCTTGACCCTATGGTAGGTTTTTAAAAATCCTGAGTGCCCTCTTACTAGAGAGGTGCACAATTCCAATAGTACCTTTTGTTTGAGTTGGATTTCTTACATAAATATAATCGATCTTTGTACCATAGTGAATCATTTTTTCATGTAAATGTATCTGATGTACTGGAATCCTACTACAACCTTTGAATGAGAGTCCACACTTTTTTGTCATTCTTCCATTCATCCCTTGCTTCTATTATCCAATTGGGTTGGATGATCGAGATAACACAGAGAAACGCCTCAACATCTTCATCCTTCCTTGAGAGTGCATCTGCCACAACATTTTTCTTCCCTTTTTTATAGACGATTTCAAAATCATAACCCAATATCTTGGCTTTGTTGTTCTTCTGAAGATAGTCTTTGTTCCAATAAGTATTTAAGACTATCATGATTTGTTTTGACCTTGAAGTGCCTACCTATTAGGTAAGGACACCATTTCTTTAATGCATGTAGTATTTCCATCATTTCCTTCTCATAAATGGGTTTGTGTAAGTCCTTTCCCTTGAGTGGTTGACTTTCAAAGGCATCACATTCCTTCTTGCATTAGGACAACACGAATTCCATTTCCCGAGGCATCACATTCCACAATAAAGGTTTTTTTGAAGTCTGGAGTGGTCAAGACATGAGCTTTGCACATCACCCCTTTAAGTTGTTCAAAATATTTAGTTGCCTCTGAAGTCCATGAAAATGCATCCTTCTTATTTAGTGTCGTTAAAGGTGTTGATAGTCTTCCATAGTGTTGCACAAACTTGTGGTAGTAACCTGTCAAGCCCAAAAATCCTCTAACATTCTTTAATGTTTTGGGAATTGGCCAGTCCATCATGGACTTAATCTTGTTAGGGTCTACCTTGACACCTTCATGAGATACAATATGACCCAACTACTCTACATCCTTCACTCCAAATAAACATTTGGAAGGTTTGGCATATAGTTGTTGCTCCTTTAGTAGTTGTAGCACAGAAGGTTTGGCATATAGTTGTTGCTCCTTTAGTAGTTGTAGCATGATCCTCCCAAGACTTGCTATAGATTAGTATATCATCAAAATACCTAACACAAATTTTTGAAGGAAGGGCTTTGAAAATGAAATTCATCAACCCCTGGAATGTGAAGGTTCCATTTGTAAGGCCAAAAGGCATGACCAAAAATTCATAATGGCCTTCATGAGTTCTGAATGTTGTTTTGAGATATCTTCTTCCTTCCTTCTAACTCATGATACCCTCGAACGAAGATCCACTTTTGTGAAATATATTTCTCCATGTTCATATAACAATTCATCAATGACGAATGGAAACTTATCTTTAATAATGATCTTGTTGAGCTCTCTCTATAATCTAGACACATACACCATGATCCATCTTCTTTCTTGAATACCATCACCATCTATGTAGAGTATGAACTTTGGCTAGGTCTACTAATAATGTCAAAATTCTCTAACATTTCTTCAACCATGCACTCACTTTCACTCTTCTCCTCAAGTATATGGCATTCAGATGGCCCTGATGTTAGGAGGAACACTCAATTAGGTGAATATCTTGATCCTGATTTCGAGGGTGGAAGACTTTTGGGAATATGTTCAAATACTTTGGAATTCCTCTTATCAATGATCCCTTTGGAGATCTAGAGGAATAGGTGTATTTTCTTAGGATAAGAAACATCTAGTGAGCATACAGTACAACAACACCTCATTCCCTTTTTAAATAATTTTGTCATGCCATTAGAGCGATCTTATCGTGTTTCCTGTATACTTTTTCTTTTAACCAATTTTATTTTCCTTCTAATGAAAAATTTCATGAAAGTTCTTGAAAATTAAAGCCATTGTTTCTAATGATTGCAACTACTGGATTCTCTCTAGTACAACATCAGCACCACCCATGGCTATAGCAATCATTGGAATATCTTATTACATATTCCCCACAGTAAGATTGATCTTTATTGCATTTTCCTCGATAAATTGATAGTTCCTCCATCTCTAACCATTACTTGAAACTCTGCTGTTGGATATACAAAGAAATTGATATCTCTTGCTAATTTATATGAAACAACGAGTACCTATTTAATCAATTAGACTATTACCTTTTCTTTTGATATATCCTTCTACCTGAGGCCTTTGAGGAGGTTAATCAGCCCAATGCATCACACCCATCGGAGTCAACCTTCTCGATGAAATTGATTCTATAGCCATCTTGAGATGGTTCTTGTTCCTCATGTTCCTTTTGTTCCCCTTCTTTCTCTTTTTACACCCATGTAGAATAATTTCTTCTACACTTATGTCCCTTACCTGCACTTGCTGCTCACAATTAAAGCATAAACCCTTTCTTTTCTTTCCTCCACTTTATGAGGTGTCAACTCGTAGGTTGAGGTGTTTTGTGAAGAAAGGGCATCACACTCTCTATAGATGTTAGGATTGCATCTTTTCTAGTAGCCATAGCCATATTTTTACTTCTTTCAAATATCTCTCTGCCACCCTAAATGGCTCTCCAATGATTTGGGGTCTCAAAGGAGAACCTCATGTTGAATGTTATCTCTTAAAGTTCCTATGAATACATCAATCAAGTGCTCATCTCGAATATCTGCTACCTTTATATTCACCAATCTTTGGAAGTTCTCAATGTGCTTTGTAACTGAACCCTTTTGCTTGAGATTTATCAATTGGCTAAAGAAGGTATTGCTCCTTGTATCCTCATAGTGTGCTATCATTTCTTCAGTGAAAATTGTCCAAGTGACGAGTGATTTGCGAGAACACAACCATCTATACCATACAAATTGATTGGGTTCTAAATATAAAGAAGCAATTCATACCTTTTGTGTATGTGGCACATTATGTAGATCAAAGAATTACTCTATCTGAAGTATCCATGTGATAGGGTCCTTGCCATCAAACTTCCTCATATCGATCTTAGGAAAGTGGTTGGTCTTCAACCCAAAGTTAGAGTTTCTCCATTCTTGATTCACCTTCCTTGTGTCCTCATCATGAATTTCATGGGATACATTTTCACTTTTAGGTATCCTCTCTATTACAAAAATTTTCAATCCTTCCATGAAACCATCCATCTTTGCCTCCAAATTAGCTTCCATCTCAGCTTCCATCTCTTGTAGTTCATCTTTTGTTACTATATTCTTTTGTAAATAATTTATGTCCCTACACATTTCTTCACCTTCATCAAGAGTCCAAGTAGGATTGTTTTGAGGTTTATTTGGTGCAGAATTTCCCTTTTTGGGTGGCATGTTGGCTAGGTATCACTTTTGAACCTTGATTTTGAGGTGGTTTTGCTAGAAAATATTTCTTCTACTGTATCTCCAAATTTTTCACCCTTCTGGGTATGAAACTTTATTTTTTGTAGTTCTCGAATATTTATTCTCTAAAATTCCACAGGTCTGATCAAAATTGGATGTTCCAAGTGGAATTTATGGTAGCTTCCCCACAACTTGCTGATTTTTGGCCTTTTCAGGAGATCTCACTTGTATAGCGTGCCCCACACAAAATAATTGATATAAAATTATGAAACTCGTACCATAAATACTACAGAATAACCAATATCCAATGAAACCAGTCTCACTCAATTTGGATACTCTAGGAAGAAGTTATGATTTTTTTACCTGGAACACCTTCTTGAGACTAGTCAATAGGGCTAGTCAGATATCCTATCTTCCACAAGGTGTATCTACAAATTTAAAATGACCCAAAAGATGAACCTTTTACCATAGATACCTTACTAATTTTTGTGAATATCCTCTAGATTTCAAGGTCTGAAATGTTACAGAAAAAATGTTATAGCGAAAATTCTGCAATGACTCAGTTCAAGAAGATTCTAGAACCCTATATTGCACAGGTTGTATATCCGAAAGTATAAGGCCTCAAGAGCTGAAATTTTAACCCAACATACCTTGATCTGTCTACTAAATACCCTCCAAGCCATTCCTTATGAAACATTGTATAAAAAAGTTATAACGAAAATTCCAAGATGTCCCAGATGTAGCTGCGAAACCCCAAGACCTTGAGCTCTGATACCATATGTTAAGAACCAAATATAAATATGGCATAAAAAAACCTCAGAATAAGTACTCAATGGCTTGAAAAAGATATAAATTCAGATAATAAGGCTCTTCAAGGGGGAAACCTCCTTATTCCCACATAAATCTACAATTACAAAATGATTCAAAATGAAAATGTCTCCTTGGTATATATAAGAGACTAGGAGGTATAATTACAACTAATGGCCTAAAGACGACATAAATAAAATAACATTACTAATATAATATGCCCCAATTAAGGGGTAATGAGCCACTATTTAGGGCTTAACACAATAGGTATGGAACATGACATTTGACTACCATTTCTTGTTCATGTCACTGAAATACCACAGTGTATTGAACTTCGCGGCCAGAGGTTTAAAGGGATCGATGTTTGGGAAGGTCACACCTTCCGGCATCTCCCATGTGATGAAAGCAATCAGGATTAGAAGCCAGCTGAAGTGGAACTCATATCCTTAATCTTGCACTTCCCTACAGTCAAGTTCCAACTTGTTCACGAGGTACTTCACCCAATTCATTTGTAGGCCCTCCACACACTTTCTTGCAAGGTCAACTACAAAACCAGTCACTTGGGTGGGTCAGTTCTTACGGACTAACTTCCCTGCGATTAGCTGACGTGAACGGCACATTGCGCCACTCTGGATAGAAGCTACCTTGTAGCCTCATGTTCCCTTCACGACATCTCCGTAAGTGTCCTTGATCCTTTATGCGAGAGCGTGTTCCATAGCTTTTCCAAGGTAGAAATCTTGTGGGTAAGGGCCTTGCATACTCAGCCCTGTGATCCAATTGATTAACATCAGATCCACTATTATACGATGGTTTGACCACAAGTATATTCCATGGCAACATGACAGCAACAACTTGATGCATGCATTCACTTCTTGGGGCCTTCCGAAGTGAGGAATCTTCATGACATTGAGCAATGTGGATTGCGCGAGGTTCATAGTCCATGACTGGGGAACTATCTTCAAATTCTTTCCCTTTTTTCTAGTCAGGTAGTTATGTGGGGCGAGCATGTTGTAGACCTTCCTGTCACCGAGGTTGAAGTCGCTAAACTTCAATGATGCAATTTTTTCTTGGTTTACGTGAACTGTGCGTATCCCTTTCGGGAGGTATGGAGTGACCAAAGTGTACTCAAATTATCTAGGCACACTGTCTCGATTGATTTCACTGCTCAGAGGTGGTAGATAGGTGGGTAAAATGCTTGGAATCAACTTAGCATTCTCAAGATCATCTCTGTGCTTGGTTCACTTTTCATCGGCTGGTTAGGATGGTCCGGCTCGAGCAATGGACGGAGATGCTTTCACTATTCGTGTGGATGAAGCCTGGATACCTTCAGACATCAACATGACTTTCTCAGTCATCAAGTCGATCAAAACTTCTTCAGCAGCTTTCTTTGTGGCGCTCAATTCTTCTGACATATGCACTTGGGGTGAACAATCGTGGGTTTGGGGAACAACTTAGACATAGTACGAAGATAAAGAGAAAGAGTGTGATGATCACTGTATAAACTTGGCTTAGTATGTAGGCTCGAATTCTCAATTGGCAAAAGTGTTCTCGGTGGGTGGCGCGGCAGGATAGGAACTTGACAACGGTTCACTTGCAATAGGTATGAGCCTCCATTAACTCTTGTTTGGTTCATTATGGTAGGGTCCAACGGTCTAATGATGAACCATAATTTCCTTTCTACCCATTCGGAGTGTCGATCGAATGGTTATGATGTCCCCAACGGCTATATTGCTTCGTCATGGCGAAGTGCCATGTGTCACTATTTTGATATCCCAGTGAAGCTCCCATTTTGCAATTTTTCCATCTGTGAAGTTCCCTTTGGAAACTTCTACAACTTTTCGATCTTATATCTCTTATTACTTAACTTTCTATCCTTTTTTTCTAGTGAGCTTCGTCTCAGTATTCCATTTTCCATTCTGATTCTTCTTCTTTGGTCATAGTCACTTCGCGCTATTGAGATTCTTCCCTAGGGTTCCTAGATAATATTTCTTCTTTGTCTGGGGTAGGTACTTCGGTCTTCTGTGGATGCTCTAGTGTTCTCTCAGCTTCGACATCTGGGTTTCTAGTGTTAAATATCTTCGATCTACCCTCCTATTCTTCAATCAAGTATGTGATCCTTTTGGTAATGAAATATTTTAACTCTTGTTTCTTCTGCTCCAAAACTTCTTCTTCTTCCTTTCGTCTGGTTTGATCTCTATCAATCCAAGGTTTTCCTAGTAACATGGTAAACGGGGCATTTTATTCAATAAATTTAATAATCTCAAAATCTTCTTCTATCAAAGTTCCATTAGCATTCATAGGTATGCGAGCGAGCTTCCCACATAGGTTTATCAACTTTCCTCTAAATAGTCCTATTCCTCCTAATGAAGGGATCATAGCAGGCTTCCCTATGGCTTCCCAAGTTCTTTTTGTCATGATATTCACATGTGTTTCTTCATCCAGAATACAGTCAATGTCGAAGTCTCCTATTCTTACTTCAATGCATTCTTTTTCCTTGAATATCTATGATAAGCTGACATGTCGGTGGTCATTCAAGGTTTCTTTCATCTGTAAAAATTATTTCTCTTATTCTTTCCGGGGTTCTGTCATTCTTGGATCTGCCTTAGGGTTTTCTTTATTCAGATTCATTTCTTCCATCTTAGCAATCATTCTAGGTAAATCCAACACTTCATGGTCCATAGCTTTACAACAAAGACAACCAGGTCTTTTCCTAGGGCATTCCTTAGCAAGATGTCCCAGTCTTCTGCAACTATAACAAAGGGTTAATCCTCTCTTTCTTTTAAATGATCCCCAACCTTTCCGGTACTGCACACTAGGATCATGGTAGTAACTTGCAAAAAATTCTTTCTAGGATCCTGCATCCATTTGTTAGTCCAAACATTCTTTCTATGCATAGGTATAACATATCTTTCACTATTCTTATCATATCTACTCATATCAAGCCTTCTTTCATCTCTTAGTGCCCTAGTTTTCAAGCTAGTATAGAACCTATCAAACATACGTAGATCCATAATTTAGAAGCAAAAATTTCCACTTATCTTACTTCTACAGAGCACAAAGCTTCCAGATCTAAAAACTTTTCACTATTCTTACCTTTATCAGAGCACAGAGCTTGCAGATCTTACCTCTTTTAATTAGAAATTCTCACAAAGCTTTCATATCTTTCTTCTTTCCTTCAAATCTGACCTCATTTCTTCATATCGAGCTTCTTTCTTTAGCATGGAGCTTTATAAATCGAGTAGGATATTGTGCACTAGGGAACAGATCTACGCATAGGGATTTACAATCTCAGGTTGAATCTTTGATCAAAGCTTCTTCTTTCTCAGTTCCCAACAATCACAGTTTCAGGTCCCAACAACTTTCTTTAGCACAGAGCTTTATAAATCGAGTAGGATATTGCGCACTAGGGAACAGATCTACGTATAGACATTTTACAATCTCAGGTTGAATCTTTGAACAAAGCTTCTTCTTTCTCAGTTCCCAGCAATCACAGTTTCAGGTCTTGGCAACGGAACCATTTGTTGGCACAAGGGCAAACCCAGGTTTCAACGCTAAAACAATGCACCAACAAATCCCTAACTACCGACCCTTTCAGAAACACCTACGAAGCAGATGAATTCTCACCTAAGGTAGAGGTAGGGGTGGTTGCAAGACTAAGGTGTTTGCAACCTTAGATGGGACACAGATCTGTGATTATAATACTTAATAAAGCACTTAGTACCATCGGTTCCTCAATATGAAATCAATATCCACTTCATTGATAAAACAGAGATTCGTAGCATTCACACTAATCTAATGTATTTAAGAACTTAGCGTAAGTGAATATATCAGATCGAGAAGATCAAGCACTAAGAATAGCCATATAGATCAAATCTAACATTCTCACATATAATAAGCACAAAACATAAGTAGATCTATCTAAATACATCAAAGCACTTAGCAAATAACATGTGAACACATCAAGACAAAGCACAAAGCAACATAACACAGTGTTTATGTGGTTCACCCTCACCCTAGGGATATGTCCACCAACTCTTCTTCTCCATTGTCTTTAGTCAATCAGTTACAAGCAGAGAGCCTCAAAACTTTACTCCGCATAGGACAAACATCTACGTAGCTCGTTAGATCCTTCTTCCTTGCATTACAACACTAAGCCTTCCACATCCTGTTACAACCACTTGCACTTAGCCCTGCAAGTATCTTATAGTCATGCAAAAAACACTTACAAACTCTACTTGCACTTAGCATACAGTCACATCACATAGATGCACCACTACCTCTATCTAGCCTAAGCATCTATTTATATATACAAAATAGGCCTAAACATGAGTAAACCCATGGGTCGATGTCCCATTCCCGTTACATATTCCCACATCCCAAAAAGGACCCAAAAAGGGGCTGAAATCCTGTGATCTCTGCTTTGTCTTCCGCTCCTCCTTCAACAAGCTGTCGAAGTCCCAAAATAGGTCCACATGACCAAGAATATCCCAAAACTTGGTCAAGGGCCAACAGTCCATTACCCAAACGTTTGTGCTACCAGAATTCGCTACAAGACTTTCTCCAAGGGTTAAAATCAATCACTAAGGGTTGACATCAATCTGCAATATCAGTCCCCAATCGTTGACATCAATGACAACCAACAATCCATACCAAATTTCCATCAACCTAAGCCAACTGTCTGACATCATTGTGGGAGGTAAAGATAATCTATATGTTATAGGTCTGACTCTGTCCAAAATTTCAAAAGGTCCACAAAATTGGGGTTCTATCTTGGCACAAGTTCTCATTCTCAAGGAACATCTTTTGGGCCTAATTCGGAGATACACATGATCCCCCACTTTGAACTCTCTAGGATTCCTATCTCTTTCTGCATTACTTTTTTGTCTGTCCTATGCCACTTTCAGATTTTGTTTTACTTGAATTACTTGTTGTTCCATTTATTTTAATATGTCTGGCCCAAGCGTAATTTTATCCATTGGGTTGTCCCATTTGATTGTAATATTGCATTGTCTACCATAGAAAGCCTCAAAATGACTCATTTTCAAGGATTTATGGTAGCCATGGTTGTAGGCAAACTATAGCAAGGGTAGATATTCTTCCCATTTCTTAGGCTTGTGCATCACATGCATTCTTAACATGTCCTATAATAATTGGTTTACCCTCTGTGTATTCCCATCAGTTTGAGGGAGGTAGGTTCTACTAAATAATAATTTAGTCCCAAAACCAACAAACAGAGACTTCCAAAAATTTGAAGTAAATTTAGCATCTTTGTTTGATATGATTTCCTTAGGTATACCATGCAGCCTAAATTTTTCTTTCATAAAAATATTGGCAATATATATTGCCTTGCAAGTTGATTTTATAGAGATAAAGTGAGCAACCTTGCTCAGCTTATCCACAACTACCATAATGGCATCATTATGTTTGGTTGATTTAGGTAATCCTGTTATAAAATCCATGGAGATGGTTTCCCATTTCCATTATGGAATTGGCAAGCATTGCAACAACCTTGTTGGGTGCTTATGCTGCACCTTAAACTGGTAACATTCTAAATTTTTATCTAAGTAGTCATTTATGTCCTTTGTCATTCCTGGCCAATAAAACAATTTCTTAGTGGTTTTGATCATTTTTGGATAATCGGGATGGCCATTATATGGTCTTTTATGTAGTTCATCCATGATGTTTCTCTTCAATTCGTCACAATTTTGGATATACAATCGACTTTTGTAAGTTAGCAGGCCATCATTCAATAGTTGATAGCTATCATATTTCAGCTTTGTGGACTCTTTCCCTAGATATTACTTTACAATTTTGAAAAAATTATATGTTTCTTATACACTTTTAACCCTTTCCTTGATGTTTGATTCGCAGGTTCTTATAGCTTCCAAGTGAATCACTTGCATGCTTCTACTGAGGGAATCAACCACCTTGTTTTCTTTTCCCTTAATGTGTTTGATTTAAAAATCAAATTCACTAAGGAGAGCCATCCATCTAGCTTGCCTAGAATTGAGTTTGGGTTGGTCAAACAAATATCTCAACCCACTATGGTCTATCATAAGTAAGAAAATTATGCCTAGGAGGTAATGCCTCCACATTTTCAAGGCATGCACTATAGAAAGCAATTCAAAGTCATGAGTCACATAATTTTTTTCATGCATATTCAATTTCCTAAATTCATAACAAATCACATGCCCTTATTGCATGAGGAATCATTAGATTCCTTCTTTCTAGGCATCTGTACACAGAAGGAAGTCCTTGTTTGGGTCTGCAATTTTTAGCATAGGTGCATTGGTTAAAAGATGTTTCAACTACCGAAAATTGTTCTCACATGTTGCTTCCCAAACAAATTTAAATTAATTTTTCTGGAGGGAGGTGATAGGATGACCAATATTGGAAAACCCCTTTATGAACCTTCTGTAATATTCTGCCAGGACCATAAAGGATCTGGCGTCAACTACATATTTTGGTGTAGGCCAATCCATAATGACCTTGATTTTGTCAGGGTCAACTACCACTCCTTCCTTAGAGCTGACATGGCCTAAGTAATGGACCTGTTTTGAAAGAAATCACACTTACTAAACTTTGCATAGAGTTTGTGTTCTCTCAATACTTGAAGCACTAACTTGAGGTGCTCTTCATGCTCTTCCTTATTCTTAGAATAGATAAAGATGTCATCAATGAAAACCAACACAAATATGTCCAAGAAATTGTTGAGAACATTATTCATCAAGCACATGAAGGTGGTTGGTGCATTGGTAAGCCCAAATGGCACTACCACAAATTCGTAGTGCACATATCTGGTCCGTAAAGGTTGTTTTTTGGATGTCTTCATCCTTGATCTAGACCTGATGGTATCCATACCTCAAGTAAATCTTGGATAAAATTGTAGCATCCATTAACTGATCGAATAAGTCATCAATTCTTGGTAAGGGATACTTATTCTTAATTGTCATATTGTTGAGTTATATGTAGTCTATGCACAACCTAAGCGTGTTTTCCTTCTTCTTAGCAAACAAGGTTAGTGATCCTCAAGGAGGCACACTAGGCTGAATTTAACCTTTGTCCAACATCTCCTTTAGCTGTAATTTGAGCTCAACTAGCTATGTTGTACTCATTATATAAGGTTCTCTAGACATTGGCACTGCTCCAGGTATAAGTTCTATTGAGAAATCAATATCTCTTTTTTGAGGTAGACCTGGTTTCTCTTCTGGAAACACATCTTTATACTCTCTTAATATAGTATGGTCCTATAGGCCTGGTTTATTGTCTTCAAAATAGTTTAGTACTTGTATTGCATACAAAGGACATCCTTTTTTGCAATACTTCTTCACTTGAAGGGATGATATTTGTCTCACTGATATAGGCTTTTGAATTCCTTGTAGGGTTGATTTCTTCCCTTTCTCATCTTCACACTCCAATGTTTTACTATAACAATCCAACTTGGCTTTATGGGTAGCCAACCATTCCATGCCAATCAACATGTCATAAGATCTTAAAGGATGTATGTTCATGGTTTCTTGGGTAGGCATCCCATTCATAGTGAGTTGCCATGTTGTTATGAATTATATTAATTTTCGTTTTGTTCTAGTGGTTAGTTGTACAAGACATGATTTATCATGTTTTACTTGCTGCAGTTTACATTTCTCAACACTTTGAGGGGAAAAATAACTCAAATTAGAACCAGGGTCAATTAAAATGGAAACAAGATGGTTGGAAATCATACCTTCCATCTCCACCACTGGAGCTTGGTGGTCATATTGTCTATCATCCAGGGTTGCATAAATTTGTGGCATGCACCAATCCACTTCATTAATTGTGGTAGCTTCTTGGATGTTGTAGACCCATCTATTGTTTTGTTTCCTTTGTGGGAAGTCTCTCAACAAGTGTTCTTCCCCACATCCCCAACATTTCAATGGTTCTCTCTTTGTATTATCACTCTTTCTTGGGGTTGATCTAAAGGGATTATTTCCACTTTGGCATGGAAAATTATGTTGATACACAGTCTTAGTGGGAAGGCTTGTCTTATATATTTTTCCATGTTTCTTAAACTTTGAGGATTTAAACCCATTCTTATTGAATCCCAATTTACCTTTCTTCTTCCAGTCCTTATGATATTCTTACTTGTGCTTGAATTTCCCATAGCAGTACCTTGCATTTTGAATAATGTCCTCTAGATTCTCAGGTTCATCAAACTCAATCCTATCTTAGAAGGATTGAGGCATCCCACTAAGGAATCATTGCACCTGCACCTTTTCACCCTTTATACAGGGCACATACTTTATCAGTTCAAAAAATTTGTTAACATATTCATCCATTGTGAGTTGTCCTAGCTTGAGTTCATATAAATCCTTAGTCTTTTCATCATATTACCTTTCAGATAAGTACTTCTTTTTGAAGTATTTCTCAAACTACCTCCAGGACAACTCTTTCTCATGTATTCCCTTCACATTTATAAGGTACTCCCACCAGATGGAGGTCTTTCCATTCAAGTTGAAAATCATTATTCGAGCCTTCAAGTTTTCAGAGTAGTCATGGACTGTGAAGTACTTCTTTAGGCCAAGTAGCCAAGCTTCTTCTTCTTCCCCCTTTCTAATCTCCACATAAAAAGTGGGTGGCTTGAATTTCTTAAACTATTCATGGTCATGGATCTTGGAATACTTCCTCTTATTTCTTCTCCTCTGAGAATGCGAACTAGTCTCATTGTTGAATAATTCCTTGGATCCATTATCTCCCTCACTAGATAATTCTCCAGATGAATCCTTGATGTTAGAATGCCTCTTGTCTCCATGTTGTGCCTTCCTTTAGGTGCTTATTCTTGTTTTTCTACTTTCAGGGCCATGTTTTTGTATCTCAGGTGGACTCTGTATTTTTGGACTAATGTGTGTCCACGTCACTAGATGTTGGCCCATGTTGTAGCCGCCTTTGTCTGTCTAACAGGATTTGCAACAAGACTGCATTTATTTCAGTTTTCTTTTCTTGTTCTTTTATAAGCCTCTCATTGTCTTCTTTAAAGCTTTGTAATTATTCCATGAGGCTTCTTATAGTTTCAGCCAAATTCAGAGGGGTTTCCACCACTCTCCTTTCATTAGACTCTTCTTTTATGTTATGGGATCTCTCTCGCATCTCATGATGTGTCACCATTATTTATGTTGTAGTTTTTCATGTTGTCAACTGACTGGTTAAGTGATGATAACAACATTTTATATTAGTTAATTATCCATTAATTTATGAACAACACATATAATTTTATGTATGGTGAAATCAATTTCATCATTAAGCACATAATAACTACATACAATTCAGGTTTAAACATGTGAAAACAATAGAGACATAACCTTTTTTTTAGTAGTAAAAATTTTAATAAGCTCTTATGGATAGTGTAGGGTAGGGTGCCCTCCCCCTTAAAAGTTTTTCCAAGAGAATTTATTCCACTCTTTCCTGAGCCCAAGCAGGCCAAATGTTGTTTCCTACTATGATACGACTTTGTAAGACACTCAACCCCCTAAGTACCTTTTAAAGGGATGGGGTGTTAAAATTTCACGTTTCCTTAAGTATCTCTAAGTCTCTTCTCAAGGGAATCATCATCTACTGCTCGTTGAGAGCTCTCTAATGACCATAATTATGCCCAAATCTAAACTCTGAAACAAAAGTTATGGCCTTCAAAAAATTTAGGCCTTATACGATCAAAGTTTTTGTGTTGCCACATGGAATACACATGGCATCCATGCCATTGTACCAATTTGATGTGGTACTGACATGTCCTACATGTCACCTTCAAACAAAACGTAGTTGCTAACGTGCATATCGATGTGGCATCGAACTGTATCGCGTTAATACGATTTCCCCCTTCCTTTGGAAAGTCAAAGGCTTGAAGTAAATGATTGAGATTGATCGTGCTTTAGATAGACGATCTTCATTCCATCATACCCCCCCGCATGTATGAAGTTTAACGAGGGGTATAGGGGTCGCGAAACCTAACTAGGGTTTAGGCCCAGTTGACGTGTAACACAATGTGGGATTCTGAACCCCCAAGCATGTGGTTACCATAACCACACAAGACCCCCCTGCAATGAGCGTGGGCATGACATGTATCCTGGACTCATGGCTCTGCCATATTAGAATATGCATGTCACGTGGTGCCAACTCACTCACCACATCTACCAATGTTTCCCCTATGTACCTACCACTGTGGCCCTACCACCATGGCAGTGTGCGTCACCTCTCTGTCGCGTCATCTGACACATGGTATTCAAGTCACGTTGATTTCATCATAGAGTACAAAGACTCACCCAACCAGGTGTTAACACCTATCCATTCCTTATAATCCTATTGAATTAATTATTCTATATTACATTAAAATTTCACTTCTTAGTATTCATTTATATAAACCCCATTATGGAAAATTAATCTTCATTAATTAAATACCCCCCGAAGATATATTTTCACTTAGCCTAATATATCGGCCCAATAATTAACGAGGGTTTACTTTCTCTCTTGTTCCATTATAAATCCAACATCTCGAAATGGTTTAGTGATATTTAAATATCAATATTATAATTAATATAATTAATTATAATATAATATAATATTTTAATTTTATCATAAAGAATCCAGGTCTGTTATTATTTTTTAATGAAGTAATTTATCAGCCCCCGAACATGTAACATCTCCTTTTCACTTTCATTTCTCAATGCCTAGTGCCCAACACCCGGACATAGTTAATATTATTATTTATTAGAAGTTTTCACGGGCCCGGGTAACTCATTTCTTACATGCACATTCAAGTTTTCGAACCCCTGTATACAAGTAATTGAATGTTTTGTTAAATTTTACTAGTTTCGGGGTCTTTAAGTCAAGTAACCAGTACTATATATAGAAAATTAATATATTTATGGTTCATGAACTTGAGTTTATTTTTCAGTTTTAAAAAAAAAACATTTTTAAAAGATCAAGAATTGTTAGTACCGACTATAAAGTTTGAAAATTAATATATTTATGATTCATGGGCTTTTAG
>SNQJ01S0015607.1:66203-83586 GCA_010110895.2 Picea sitchensis | reverse complement strand
TGATGATGATGATGATGATGATGATGATAATTGTGATGATGTTTTAGTAATTTTGAGGCATCCGCTTTTGTATATGATAATTGTCTTGAAAGTGGTACTTTAAGGTGGACCCAAGTGTCATCCATCAACTTTGATTTTTTTGGTGCCTTTTCCGTTGATCATGATGATGATGATAATTGTGATGATGTTTTAGTAATTTTGAGGCATCCGCTTTTGTATATGATAATTGTCTTGAAAGTAGTACTTTAAGGTGGACCCAAGTGTCATCCATCAACTTTGATTTTTTTGGTGCCTTTTCCGTTGATCATCTGTGTCCAAAAAGTGCACCCAAGTGTGTCCAGTGCATTGGAAATTAGTTTAACTTTACCAATGTTGAAGGAAATGCATGCCCTACCCATAAATTTAGGTAATGAGAACCATTAATTGTTTATGGATTTAGCACTTAGCAATATTTTCCACCATAAGAGATCCGTTAATGCATAACACAAGTATTTATAATCACTTTAGAAAAAAAATCATACATTCATACACATAAAATTCATACACTTTGAAATTGATACATTCATCAACATAAAATCCATAAACAATGAGATTCATAAAAAAATGTGTCATGAAATGTGTGTGTGTGTGTATTCAACATCATCTAAATTGTACATTTTTTTACAAAACGACACCTCATGCTCAATATACAAAACGAAAACAATTGCCCTAACAGGGAAACAACCATATGGTGGCCTATATACAAAATGGCAGTAATTGGTCAATCATTGACCACTGCCACCCTCGCCACGCTCAAGAACATCTTGAAAATCTATCTTTCCTCTATTGCTTGAGGAAGCACCTCGAGTGGTTCTAGTCCTGGGCGTGCTTCATCATTCCAGAGACTGCATAGTTATAATTTTTTTTCCTCAATGAATTAAAAGACATACAAAATGATACTTTGTAATTTAACCTAAGACTAATCACTGCATATCTTACTGACAATCGTGAGGGTGTTACCCTCCTCTATGAACCCAATATATCAGCGATGCCACCCTACGTCAATTGCAAGGATCAAATCAATAAAATTAAACAAATATGCGTAAACTCAAATTCATGATACATAAAAAATTTATCATCAACACATTTTCTCAACTTGAATATCTCGGGCCTTGATGGAGAGTCACTGGCACGTGGAGCGATTGGTTGTACAACCTTGTCTGAGGAAACCTCTACTGTGTCAGCCTCAGTGGATGGGTCAGGTGGAAATGGTGGTGGGGGTGGGTGGCATATGGGTGCATCCACTATGGATGGATGCAATGGGAGAGGTTGTGTGGATGGGTGGCATGCAAGTGAATCCACTGTTGATGCATGTAATAAAACAGATGTTGGGGGTGGGAAGCGATGGACCCCCACAATTTGTACAAGTGATGAGAAATCCCTTGGCCTAGAGTAAGCTAAACCAGAAGCATAGCCCAGGTTCCTAGGGAGTGCAATAGTACTATAACTAGCGAATATGTCTGCAACTTGCATACATATTAATAATATTGAACTATTAATACCAAATAGTAAAATTCAAAAACATAAACACAACAAATTGTAGATTTAAATGATATTTAACACCACACATGATACCTTTGATGTAGGAGACATTTTCATCCCAGATGGACATTCCCCAACATCGCCTAGTCCCACATCCTGTAAAAACACAAGAACATTAAAAATTTGAGGATGTCATAAAATAAAGAAATGACTAAGGTGAATTTATCAAATGCGCAACATACATGTGTATGGGGTATGCCCAATGAGCAAGATGCCTCTACTACTGCATCAGTGGTGAAGATAAGAATTGATGCATCCATGGGTGTAGAGGTTCTGCTACATGGACGTAACAACTACAAAAAAATGTATAATAAAATGTCAATATAAATACACAAAATAAAAAATAAATATATAATTATTAAGAACATAGTGATTGTTAAGATACTAACCTCCTCCATGAAGATATGATGTCTACTAGCCTCCATAGGCCCATAGCAGGTATGCCTGCAACTTGAGCATCTGTGAGGTTCACATGGACGGTTGTTATGTCCATGTGTCCTCTCCTCACTAAAATTTTATATGTGGGGTGAAGCTCTGACCCCTCTGTCAATGTCATTGACAAGCACCTCCTGTCGAGATAGTGAAACAAAGCTACCATGCTGCACTAGGCTTCGGGTCAATGATGAAATATCTCGATGTACCTCTTGTAATCTCTTTGCAACAGGAGGATGTTGGGCAAGGGGGTCAGGCCTTCACATGGGGGAAAGAGGACCTAACATGGGATCGCACCTGGCATGATCTCAGTTCTGTGTGGACCCTCGACCCACCCCTGGAACTCAACCATGTCAAAGTAGATGACATGCAAACCCAAAATAAATTTGTCCCATAGTTTTCTCAAAACATATAAGGGAACCTTTTTGTTATTGCAGGGAGGTTTATCAAATACCATATACCACCTATACATCAAGTTTTGACTAAGTTGTGTATGGATACACCAGTGAATACAAATGAATTTTATTTTCATAGGTAGTTCTTCTCCATTTCGAGGATCCCTAAAAATAGACAATAGTTGTTTTTTTGAAATACCCAAGTCTCTGACTTGGTTTCTATCCAATCTAGTGTTGTAGTACTCAAACATTCTTTCCCTATACTTAGAAATAGAAGTCAATTCTCCTTGGGAACTTGCAATGGACCTCACAATGACATCCAAAGAAGTAGCCAAGGGAAGTTTGGTTGGTTCTCTAGTGCCCCTTAATTGTTCTACAAGTGTTCTTAATGTAGCCAACCCCTCATCAATTTCAGTGCTTAGATTGGGTGGTTGTGGTGGGTTGGGGTTTTTCTCTCCTTGGTTTTTCGATGGGTGGTTTACGTTGTCATTGGGTTCCATTTTATAATATATGTTGCAGTTTAATAAGGAAATTTAAAAACTGGACTTATGACTAAGGTTTTACAAACAATAATGTCATTTTATCCCAACAAAATCATTAACATAATTTTGTGTAAAACAAACAAAAACTATGTTTTATCTTTACAATGAACTTGAAAAAAACTTATACAAGATTGGTGAATTGTTGAGAGATTTGCATTCAAGTATTAATTATGTGTAGTGAACCTTGTTAATAAGTTTTTAATTCCATTGGGATTTACATCCATAACCTATAACTATTTTATTTGTATTTTTGCAAAGACAAGAAAGGAAATGACAAAACATCAACGATATCTTTCTTATGATGGAAACGGTGGAAAGATCTTGGGATTTTCTCCTTCTTTACTTGTCCTCTTTGTTTGCTCAATGTAGGAAATTCACGAGGCGCGGTGTGCAAATGAGCACAAAACGCGCCTGAGGTCCTTAAAAAAAGGGCACAACAAAAACACATCTGCATTCTTGTTAATGAATCTACGTGGCAAGCTTGTTGGAGGTTCAGGCCTTACCAAACCTATAGGAATAAGAATGTGTGTGTGTGTTCCTAAGAATGTGCACGCATGCCTACGAGTGCACGTTCTTGCTGACCCCCTTGCCACATTTTTGTCCACCAACTTTGTGCACTCACCCTCCACAGGGCCAAGATTCCCAATGCCCATGATTCATGTAAGTATTTCTTGCTAATATTTTAAACTAGAAACAATTTGTAATTCAACATAATAATGTGCTAATTTTTACATGAAACTAAACAAACCCTAATCAAAGTCGTCACAAGATGAGAATGACAAAGAGTAAAGGGTTCTTAGAATTCTAAATGAGGTCGATGATGGTTTCATTTCCATTAGATAAACCATTAATACAATTCTATTACTAAATATCAAGAGAGAATGATGATGACATGCACCACAATGTAGTTGGCTCATCTCAACTGAAATGAAGAAGCTCAAAACCTCATGCCAAGTCATGGCTCAAGCTCATATCCAAGGTTACCGATTCCTGCAATGCTTCTAGGGCTTCTTCACCAATATTTTAAACCATAAACAAGTTCTCGATCAATAGAAGAATGTGTTATCAAGCATTGGAATCCTAGAGCAGAGAATTCTCAAACTTGCAAATGATCAAGTAATCAAAATGAATGAAGGACCTTCCATCATTTAATGCATGGATGCAGGGGAGCGTAGCACCAATTAGGTGCAACAAGCCTTGCACATTAGTGTAAAATGCTTACCTCAACTGAAACAAAGGAGCATGTGTTTTCTAGCCTCAAATTCCCCTACCAAGCTATGACTTGGGTTGACAAATCCAGGCTTCACAATGGTTATGATTCTTCTATGACTTCTCCATTAATCTCTCAAACCACAAATAATTTCCCAATCAACATAAGAACATACTAATAGTAGCATAGAGCCAAACAAATCATAAACAATACAACTATAGGTTGAGAACATAAAAGAGCGGAAAGATCTCAAACTTACAAATGATCAAGATCACGTCATTTAATTATTTAATGTTTGCGGTAGAGGTATGCAATACCAATCAATGATAATAAACCACGTAAATGACCCTTCAACCTATATATACACCTCTAACAACAACATATTCACCAAACAATTAAAAAACACTTACATCAACTCACCACCACCCAACACCCCCTTATTACATCAAGTACTATAGAGACAATAAAACATAAAATAAATAATAATAATAATTATTAATAATAAATAAATAAAACCCTACCCCAAACTATGACCTATGTTTCATAAATGAAATTTATAATAGCCCACTAATAGCAAGTATTGATTGTTATGATCTAGGGCCACGTGTTACAGACCGATATTAATAAAACCTAACAATTTAATATGCTCAAATAATATGAAAAAACAACATTGTTCACATCTACTCATTAAAGAAAAATAAAAAATCATCTCTTGTTTTTAGTTTTATTTTTATAAAGAAAAGGAAGTATCTATGTATGAATTGGATTGTGTTCAATTCGAGCGTTATTGGGCTTAACTATAGTTTTCCATTAGCCCACACGTGTTCACCTTATGCCGGAAAGACAACACAAAAGTAATATGGATCATAATTATTTGGTTCCATTTACTGTAAAGGTAAAATATTCTCATGATATTTTAATTGATTCACTGCCTTTCATCTTTTTGTCATGTAAGGTTTTACAACACTTTATATCCATATACTGTTTACAAATATTTAAGTTTATACGCAGTAAAAAAAATATCAACTATTAAAAAAACTATACATTTGTAAAAAAAATGGTTTAATTATACTCAAAAACTTTGAAATAATGTAAGTTTTTTCCAAAACTTCATAAATGTAGAAAAATATTTTAAATTTAACAAAAGAAATTTATTCACTTCAATATTTGTGACGGTTTCAAAAAGAAACTTAAGAAGATGAATGTTTTTTATTTATTTTTATCTATTATTATTGAGAGGTATTTCAAAAGAATGGTTTCATTTTCAACAACCCATCAATATCACTTTCAACTTTTAGATACTTAATGAGCATTATACATGTCATTATATGAGAATGGATGTGAATCACGAGAAATATTCATGATTCAACACCCATTACTTGTCTTTGGAATCTAAAGACTAAAACCATCTCTATTCTTGTTGACTCTCATCTATTCCTATATATGGTGTACCCTTCTAGAGTGTAAAATCCATCACAAAGGTCATGCCTATATAATCGTGCAACTCTATTGGTATATCCAACATTTTGAGTGTCGCTTAATATAAGCTTCCAACAAAATCTTGGACACCTTATCTTTCTGAACCCCTAGATGAATTCATGTGTTATGCGCATTTTTTCTTGATATGATAATTGGCATGACATTTAATTTCCATACTTAATGTGTTCAAATTCCACACTCACCATAATGTCACTTCCTTTGTTATCTTTGCCTCTTCTCTTGGCTCTCCAAAAGACCAAAACAATTAGTCATGGGTTATGGGTGTAAATTGCAATGGCATTGAAAACTTGTTAGCAGGATTCACTACAAATGTGTGGTTCGATGACAATTTTGAAGAGAAAACAATAAACATTGACCAAACCCAGGGATATTATGTCATTCTCTTTCTTCATGATCAAATATTTCATCTCTCTAAAAGCATCTGACATGTTAACAAATTTAACATGGTTATTATTCGCATTGGTATCTAATATTTTATTATTATTTGAGAACATTCATTGGCCTCTCAACCACTTAGTATGGGTGTAAATTGTAATGACATTGAAAACTTATTAGCAAGATTCACTACAAATGTGTGGTTCAATGACAATTTTGAAGAGAAAACAATAGACATTGACTGGACTCAAGAAAATGAGGTCATCTCTCTTTCTTCATGATCACATATTCCATCTCTCTAAAAGCATCTAACGTGTTGACAAATATAACTTGGTTACGACATTGCTATCTAATATTAAATACTATTATTTGGAACATTCACTAACCTCTCAACCACTTAGTATGTTCTTCATGACATCCCTATTATTGCAATAGATACTTAGGGAATAAATCTCTCAACAATTCACTAACTTCATATAAGTTTTTCTGAGCTCATTATAAAGATAATGTGCTAGTTGTTTTTGTTTCACACAAGATTGTGTTAAAGATTTTGTTTGGGATAAAAAAATCCATTAATATTAGCGATAACTTGTATCTTCTTGATTAAGTTTATGTATGATCCTATGCAAAATAGACCTTGTCGACATCACAAAACCTAAAATTGGAATTGCAATAATGAGAATTGTGATTCTATTCATTCAATTTTATGCATCATCAATTCCTTACTCCTTTGATCATTCCCCTTACCCCGATTTTATGTATCTTTACCTATAGCACTCATTGTTTCTAGAAACATTGACATTAGTGTAGAAATACTTTAAGTGCCAAATATTTGATAATGCTCCTTAGATATCTTTCCCTATGCCTCATTGAAAGCCCAGGAACAATGGGATATATCATTTATAACCTTAATGCGTGGAACACTGTTTTTTATGCCTGAGTGGGATTTTTAAGTAAGATATTGAGTAGGGATCCTAACTCATGTTATCCTTAGTTCTATGCAACAAGAATTAATCTCTAACACCCACTCTACCGCACATTTTTGCATGGTTTGAGAAATAGAGTGAGCATTCATTGCCCTCAATAAGAGCCAAACAAATTGGTGGTCTAGATGAGAAATTTCCTTTAGCTTTATATTTTTATTGACCTTACGAATCTCCAAATTATAAACATCTTAGCCTACACAATAATTAATGGCTGCAATCTTGCTATATTTTCTTGTTCCTACAACCCTATGAAGCAAGTAGGCTATCTTCGTGACTTTTATAATGTTTTGACAGAATTACCAACTTTCAATGAAGGCCTCAAAGTCTACGATAATTTCTTCTTTTCTAATGAGATCTACAACAAACATGACTCCAATGGTCAAGCATGATTATGATATGCTCAATATACGAGTCTATGTTGCAATGATCACCCACTCATCATACACATACACAAAAGGAATCATTTCTTATATGAGTGTAAAAAAAAAGGTTTTATTTTAACATTGTGTCTAAATATTTACATTGTGATCATTGTGTCCACGATTTCTATAGCCCAATATGAGAGAGATGTGTAATTCCTTCTGTTCTCAACATGGAGTTGGCACGTGGCATTAAAAAAAATACTAAGGACACAAATTTTCAATGTCTGCCATAAATAGAATATTTCAATGTACACCCTAAATAAAATATTTTTGCATCAACTTCCTTTATATATATATATATATTAGGTGTAATTCTTTCAATGTTTAATATTGAGTTGACACTTATCATTTAAGAAATATTTTAATAACTATTTTTTTAATGTCAATGTCTACCTTAAGTAAAATATTTAGATATCAACTATATATAGAGAACATTTCAATAATGTGCTCCTTTGCATGAGAGATGTGTAATCCTTTCAGTGTCCAAGATGGATTTGACACATGATTTCCGTCTAGAGAGATTAGATCCCACTTGACCCATAATAGATCTTGAGTTAAAATGAATTTACATTTGTTTTTAAGGCTTTGAAACTTCTCCAAAGTTCAAACAATTATAACCTTATGTTTATGATTTTTAATTTTTTAATTTATAATATAAATATAATCCATAAGAAAGTTACATTTAAAATTAGAAAATATGATCATTATTTTCTATTAAATTACAACTTATTTATTTGGTAGTTTGTTAACTATTAACATCATAAAACATTAGAAAAAGATTTTATTTAAAATATTTTTTTATTTAAAATACTTTTTATTTTGAAAAGTGTATTTAATTTAATCTTGTGAATTAAAATAAGAATACTTTGACCACTTTTTTATATTTTTCAATCAACTTGAAATTAAAATGAAAAGTAATCATTCAAATTTCATGAGTGTGACCTAAAGCTTTTAAATACAAGGAACGATAAGCATGGATCCACATAGACCCAATCAACCCTGGAATTTGATGGGCTACAATTTGTATTTGGTTCCACAACTCATATTTGACACGGGATTATAAAAAGTACACGTCATTATTGACTTGCATTAAAATTATTACTTGTCAAATTCACCTGTAAGCGCTTAGAGTATCTGTCAAAAACTCTTATATAGCTTATAGGTATTAGGATTACCTGCATATAATATAGGGAAAGGAATAGACCTGAGACTTGGAGGCTCGAGGTTGGGTTATACATAGCTTGAAGGGAAGTAGTTGTATAGGAGTAAATGTCATAAATGAATCCGTATTGCCGCACTACCGCATCACCAGAAGATAGGTAAATTAATAAATTTCAAATCGCGTTGAATCCCGAGGGCCAATGGGCATCGCCATAATCCTGTTCATTGTTCTCTGCAGCCTGCTCGTATCCGGTGGTCGCTGAGGGACATAACATTGATTCATAGCGATGCTTATTCTATCCGCAACGTGCTCGTATCCAGTGGTGGTTGAGGGAGATAGCGTCAATTCAGATAGGTGCTTTCTCTTTGCTGCTGAGGGAGATGTGATTCAGACCGATGCTTTCTCTCTACTACTGGGAGATATATCAGTATTTTCTCTGTGCTGCTTGTATCCAATGGTCGTCACTGAGGTTTATGTGGATTTGAGGGGTGCCTTCACGCTGAGATGAACATTTTTGGGCACAACATATCTCATGATAAATCGTTGGCAAGTGTAGTTGGCTCCATCACTGCAATAGAACAGGTTTGTTGCCATGATCAAATCCCCTGATCTTCCTTCTTATCTTATTTCTCTATGGCATTTATGGGATTGTGGGGGGAGTTTGTCTCTCTTAGGCATGGAATGTATCGGTAGGTCTAATATATCTTTTCAAATACAAATATGTTGTAAGTGAGCATCATTCTCTTCTCAGCGTGGGTTTCCTCCCTCAAATGTGAAGCTCAATCTGTAAGCAACAATTATCAGTAACAACTCCCTCATGCGAAACACATACTTCATATGTTTATCTTGTCTATGTGCTTCCTCCCTAGCTGTGTGCTCTCGGGTATCGAGCGGTAGAGATACTCAAATCATGAGCGCTCTCTGGTCTTCATGCTTAACGCTCCTTGTATCCATGCTTAGCGTTTCCTGGTCTATACGCTTAGTTCTCCCTGGTCCCCATGCTCCTTGTATCCTCTTAACGCTCCATGGCCCTATTGTTCCGGCCAAGCCTTGCCGATGCTCTTCATCAATTAGAACCCACTGCATAGACCTATCTTCCTTTCATTTAATGCATAGCATTAGCCACACCCCGAAGTTGGGACACATGCCATGCATCACAAGACTTTTAACACTGATTGTGTATACAATTTGTCAGACAGATACCCGACTTTCTTAATACTTTGGCCAAACACTTCCCAAACGAATGTAGTGAGAAAATGTTTACCCATTTGGTTAAAGTCCAGAAAGGAAACCGTAGGATTCCGCTGCAACTTGCAAGCAAGCCTTTGCCTCCATGGGATTGCCAATGGCTATCTCAACAACATCTTTCCCTCTGATCAAAATTCGTTCAAGAACTTCTGGATCTGTTTAAACCCTTGTCTAGCATTAACCAACGGATTGTCTATTCAAAGGATTCCTTTTTCGTTTCTCCACAACAAGAAACACTAGGACCTGAAAATATCATGGTACAAAATCATGTAGTTAGAATCGGATGAACCAACTTGACACTTATAAATCTGTATAAAACCTACTTGACACTTAAAACCTACTTGACACTTATAAATCTGTATAAAACCTAAAATGATATAAATGAAAAACAAGCACCTTTCAACAAAAATGCACTTTACAATAAAAGTAAATTTAAAATTCCAGACCTCGACCCCACTACAAAGTATTAACTACAAAATATTCAATGCTTTGCATGCTTTGATGTGGACCTTTGAATCCAAATTCCAACAGTAGACAACGAAGAATTCAGACCATTTAATGCTTTTGAGCACGATGGTTATTGCTAGCCCTTGAATGCAAGCAATTACGTGTTTGAATGGCAGAAATATGTGGGGGTGATACACGTGATCCTGCCCGGATTCTGAAAACGAAAACGAATTGACAGGGAAGCGACCAATCTCCAGCCGTGTCATACCAAGATCAGATTGCTTCGATCTTCGTGTTTTACTTTCGTCCAATAATATCTTTGGGTTGCAGTTGATAAGAATTCGGTTCTGCATGGTCCTCCCATCACTTCAGTAATATGAATTTGTTCCTTTTGAACAAAATTTCGTTGGCTATATTGCTTACCAGTTACTGAGGAATCGGCAAGCAATCATTCCATCGAGGCCTCTGTGAATGGAGCCTGGTGAAGTGCAGGAGCATCTCCTAGATCATGGCAGCACTGGCCATGTTGATGAAATAAATCGTCTGGAAGTGATTCTGTCCAATGCAGATAAACAGCCATGGATCAAGATTATGAGAGACGCTGTGTTGTTGGAATCCAAGCTGCTGTGTCGCCTTGCCCTGCCGGCCGTGGTAGTTTACATTGTGAACTATACAATGGGCATGGCTACACTGATCTTCTCTGGTCATCTCGGAAACCTGGAGCTCGCTGCTGCATCTCTTGGGAACAGAGGGATCCAGGTCTTCACTTATGGACTCATGGTATCTCCTAATTATCCCTGTTAATGTCTTATTCAGTGTACCGTGAATGATTTGGTGGTTCAGTTTACATGTGATCATTTGGGTGATCTTATGTAACATTAAGCATAGCATTTAATATGAACAATATATCTTTTTTCACTCAAATTAAAATTAGTTTCTTAGAATTTAAGAAATGTAAGAGATTATATGGATTTTTTTAAAATATTATTTCAATCTTGAAAAACATTAAAATAGGCTTTTCAAGATAATTAAAGTTTTGATAACTTAGAAGGTTAGAAAAGTTTGTATTGTGACAAATATTTTGAAATTGTGATATAATTTGGGTATACACATGATATTCTAGGAGAAAGTGTTTTTCATCTTCAACCTCTTGGTGTCACCAAGGTGACAGATTTCATGGTGTTTTGGGGATCGCCCAATGCCCAATTTGACTATGTAACTCATGAGAATTAATTATTATTTTAGCAATATTGATTCTCTTCTTTACCCTAATCAAAACAAAGAAATACTTTTGATCTTCAAGATGAGGTTTAACCACCTCCTTATAATATCTTAATTTTCTTTTATCCTCTAATTCTTTATGGCACCATAGATTTTCCTTACATTTAGTTTGTATATTACTTTTAATATCATTAGTATTCTCCATTGATTTAGCAATTTTGGGGAGCCTCTGGTCATCCATGTTGTTTAATGTGTTTTGTACATTAAGTACCTAATCATAGTTTTGCTTTCAATGAGGAAAAGACTCACTTCAATGAGGATAAGATAGGGTGTATTGTCTTTAAGTTTGAGATTATATATTATAAAATAACAGTAGTGACTAGTTTCAAAGAGAAGCTTTTTCTAATCCCATAGTCAAAGATCTTCTAATTTACAATTATTTTCAAGTTGATAAAATATTTCTACCATCCATTTATCTTTTTCTCAATACTATAATTTTAATTAACCTTATGATTATTATTTTTATTAAACATAAAGATAATGAATTTCAAATTATTTAAAAAAAAAAAAATTCATAATTTTTTTAAAAAAATTTATACTATTTAAATTNTATAATTTCTCTCTAATAAAGCTCCCCCATCCCACCCTCTATAGAGCCAAACAAATTGGTGGTCTAGATGAGAAATTTCCTTTAGCTTTATATTTTTATTGACCTTACGAATCTCCAAATTATAAACATCTTAGCCTACACAATAATTAATGGTTGAAATCTTGCTATATTTTCTTGTTCCTACAACCCTATGAAGCAAGTAGGCTATCTTCGTGACTTTTATAATGTTTTGACAGAATTACCAACTTTCAGTGAAGGCCTCAAAGTCTACGATAATTTCTTTGTTTCTAATGAGATCTACAACAAACATGACTCCCATGGTCAAGCATGATTATGATATGCTCAATATATGAGTCTATGTTGTAATGATCACCCACTCATCATACACATACACGAAAGGAATCATTTCTTATATGAGTGTCCAAAAAAAGGTTTTATTTTAACATTGTGTCTAAATATTTACATTGTGATCATTGTGCCCATGATTTCTATAGCCCAATATGAGAGAGATGTGTAATTCCTTCTGTGCTCAACATGGAGTTGGCACGTGGCATTAAAAAAAAATACTAAGAACACAAATTTTCAATGTCTGCCATAAATAGAATATTTCAATGTACACCCTAAATAAAATATGTTTGCATCAACTTTCTTTATATATAGATAGAGGGATAAAATATTTTTGCATCAACTTTCTTTATATATATATATATATAGAGAGAGAGAGAGAGAGAGAGAGAGAGAGAAAGAGAGAGAGGTGTAATTCTTTCAATGTCCACCTTAAGTAAAATATTTAGATATCAACTATATATAGAAAACATTTCAATAATGTGCTCCTTTGCATGAGAGATGCGTAATCCTTTCAGTGTCCAACATGGAGTTGACACATGATTTCCATCTAGAGGGATTAGATCCCACTTGACCCATGATAGATCTTGAGTTAAAATGAATTTACATTAGTTTTTAAAGATTTGAAACTTCTCTAAAATTCAAACAAGTATAACCTTGTGTTTATGATTTTAATTTTTTTTATTTATAATATAAATATAATCCATAAGAAAGTTACATTTAAAATTAGAAAGTATGATGATCATTATTTTCTATTAAATTACAACTTATTTATTTCGTAGTTTGTTAACTTTTAACATCATAAAACATTAAAAGATTTTATTTAAAATATTTTTTATTTTGAAAAGTGTATTTAATTTAATCTAGTCAATTAAAATAAGAATACTTTTACCACTTTTTTATATTTTTCAATCAACTTGAAATTAAAATGAAAAGTAATCCTTCAAATTTCATGAGTGTGACCTAAAGCTTTTAAATACAAGGAGCAATAAGCATGGATCCACATAGACCCAACCAGCCCTGGAATTTGACGGGCTACAACTCGTATTTGGTCCCACAACTCGTATTTGACACGGGGTTATAAAAATTACACGTCACTATTGACTTGCACTAAAATTATCCACTTGTCAAATTGACCTGTAAGCGCTTAGAGTATCTGTCAAAAAATCTTATTGGTATGTCACATGTGCAATATAGTTTATAGGTATTAGGATTACCTGCATATAATATAGGGAAAGGAATAGGCCCGAGACTTGGAGGCTCGAGGTTGGGTTATACACAGCTTGAAGGGAAGTAGTTGTATAGGAGTAAATGTCATAAATGAATCCCTGTTGTCACACTGCCGCATCACCAGAAGATAGGTAAATTAATAAATTTCAGATCGTGTTGAATCCCGAGGGCCAATGGGCAGCGCCATAATCCTGTTCATTGTTCTCTGCAGCCTGCTCGTATCCGGTGGTGGCTGAGGGAGATAACATTGATTCATAGCGATGCTTACTCTATCTGTAACGTGCTCGTATCCAGTGGTGGCTGAGGGAGATAACGTCAATTCAGACAGGTGCTTTCTCTCTGCTGTTGAGGGAAATGTGATTCGGACCGATGCTTTCTCTCTATTGTTGGGAGATATATCAGTATTTTCTCTGTGTTGCTTGTATCCAGTGGTCGTCATTGAGGTTTATGTGGATTTGAGGGGTGCCTTCGCGTCGAGATGAACATTTTTGGGCACAACATATCTTGTGATAAATCGTTGGCAAGTGTAGTTGGCTCCATCACTGCAATAGAGCATGTTTGTTGCCATGGCCAAATCCCCTAATCTTCCTTCTTATCTTATTTATCTATGGCATTTATGGGATTGTGGGGGGGAGTTTGTCTCTCTTAGGCATGGAATGTATCGGTAGGTCTAATATATCTTTTCAAATACAACTAAGTTGTAAGTGAACATCATTCTCTGCTCAACGTGGGTTTCCTCCCTCAAATGTGAAGCTCAATCTGTAAGCAACAATTATCAGTAACAACTCCCTCATGTGAAACACATACTTCATATGTTTCTCTTGTCTATGTGCTTCCTCCCTAGTTGTGTGCTCTCGGGTATCGAGCGGTAGAGATACTCATATCATGAGCGCTCTCTGGTCTTCATGCTTAACGCTCCTTATATCCATGCTTAGTGTTTCCCGGTCTATACGCTTAGTTCTCTCTGGTCCCCATGCTCATTGTATACGCTTAACACTCCATGGCCCTATTGTTCCGACCGAGCCTTGTCGATGCTCTTCATCAATTAGAACCCACAGCATAGACCTATCTTCCTTTCATTTAATGCATAGCATTAGCCACACCCCAAAGTTGGGACGCATGCCATGCATCACAAGATTTTTAACACTGATTGTGTATACAATTTGTCAGACAGATACCCGACTTTCTTAATGCTTTGGCGAAACACTTTCCAAACGAATGTAGTGAGAAAATGTTTACCCATTTGGTTAAAGTCCAGAAAGGAAACCGTAGGATTCTGCTGCAACTTGCAAGTAAGCCTTTGCCTCCATGGGATTGTCAATGGCTATCTCAACAACATCTTTCCCTCTGATCAAAATCCGTTCAAGAACTTCTGGATCTATTTAAACCCTTGTCTAGCATTAGCCAACGGATTGTCTATTCAAAGAATTCTTTTTTCGTTTCTCCACAACAAGAAACACTAGACCTGAAAATATCATAGTACAAAATCATGTGATTAGACTCAGATAAACCAACTTGACACTTATAAATCTATATAAAACTTAAAATGATATAAATGAAAAACAAACACCTTTCAACAATAATGCACTTGACAATAAAGGTAAATTTAAAATTCCAGACCTTGACCCCACTACAAAGTATTAACTACAAAATATTAAATGCTTTGCCTGCTTGGATATGGACCTTTGAATCCAAATTCCAACAGTACACAACGAAGAATTCAGACCATTTAATGCTTTTCAGCACGATGGTTATTGCTAGTCCTTGCATGCGAGCAATTACGTGTTTGAATGGCAGAAATATGTGGGGGTGATACACGTGATCCTGCCCGGATTCTGAAAACGAAAACGAATTGACAGGGAAGCGACCAATCTCCAACCGTGTCATGCCAAGATCAGATTGCTTCGATCTTCGTGTTTTACTTTCGTCCAATAATATCTTTGGGTTGCAGTTGATAAGAATTCGGTTCTGCATGGTCCTCCCATCACTTCAGTAATATGAATTTGTTCCTTTTGAACAAAATTTCGTTGGCAATATTGCTTACCAGTTACTGAGGAATCGGCAAGCAATCATTCCATCGAGGCCTCTGTGAATGGAGCCTGGTGAAGTGGAGGAGCATCTCCTAGATCATGGCAGCACTGGCCATGTTGATGAAATAAATCGTCTGGAAGTGATCCTGTCCAATGCAGATAAACAACCATGGATCAAGATTATGAGAGACGCTGTGTTGTTGGAATCCAAGCTGCTGTGTCGCCTTGCCCTGCCGGCCGTGGTAGTTTACATTGTGAACTATACAATGGGCATGGCTACACTGATCTTCTCTGGTCATCTCGGAAACCTGGAGCTCGCTGCTGCATCTCTTGGGAACAGAGGGATCCAGGTCTTCACTTATGGACTCATGGTATCTCCTAATTATCCCTGTTAATGTCTTATTCAGTGTACCGTGAATGATTTGGTGGTTCAGTTTACATGTGATTATTTGGGTGAACTTATGTAACATTAAGCATAGCATTTAATACTAGCACAGCAGATAAATAGTTGTTGGTGAAGGTGGAAAGGAATTTCTGTTAATCACTTACTTGGCAATTAGTTAGCTATCAAAATAAATTTTAAATATGATTAGGTAAATGTAAAAAAGTAAACACATGTAAATTTTAAATATGATTAGGTAAATGTAAAAAAGTAAACACATAAACGGATGTCTTTATAATAGCTAGGAAGTTAATGATTGAAATTACAGCCATTTATTTTGTTTGACTACTAAGAATATTCCATCCATATTTAATCATGTCCATAAAAAACTTATTAAGCACTAAACCCCTATTAAATCTGCCCATTGTCAATAGGTGTACACCTTTGGCTTAATGAACAATACATTTTTTTTCACTCAAATTAAAATTAGTTTCTTAGAATTTAAGAAAAGTAAAATATTATTTGGATTTCTTTAAAATATTATTTCAATCTTGAAAAACATTAAAATAGGTTTTTCAAGATAATTAAAGTTTTGATAACTTAGAAGGTTAGAAAAGTTTGTATTGTGACAAACATTTTGAAATTGAGATATAATTTGGGTATACACATGACACTCTAGGAGAAAGTGTTTTTCATCTTCAACCTTTTGGTGTCACCAAGGTGACAAATTTCATGGTGTTTTGGGGATTGCCCAACGCCCAATTTGACTATGTAACTCATGAGAATTAATTATTATTTTAACAATATTGATTCTCTTCTTTACCCTAATCAAAACAAACAAATACTTTTGATCTTCAAGACGAGGGTTAACCACCTCCTTATAATATCTTAATTTTCTTTTATCCTCTAATTCTTTATGGCACCATAGATTTTCCTTAAATTTAGTTTGTACATTACTTTTAATATCATCAATATTCTCCATTGATTTAGCAATTTTGGGGAGCCTCTAGTCATCCATGTTGTTTAATGTGTTTTGTACATTAAATACCTAATCATAGTTTTGCTTTCAATGAGGAAAAGACTCAGTTCAATGAGGATAAGATAGGGTGTATTGTCTTTAAGTTTGAGATTATATGTTATAAAATAACAGTAGTGACTAGTTCCAAAGAAAAGCTTTTTCTAATCCCATAGTTAAAGGTCTTCTAATTTACAATTATTTTCAAGTTGATAAAATATTTCTACCTTCCATTTATCTTTTTCTCAAT